>JAZFAU010000466.1:0-132568 GCA_037178615.1 Dione vanillae | reverse complement strand
CAACTAAATCATACATACATACATACATACATACATACATACATACATACATACATACATACATACATATAATCCAATTATGATAATAATTTTAATGGAAAGACATCAAGTAGTATTGACAGATGACAGATAAAATTCTTTTACTTGGCGCTTGAAGGAATCGCGCGATGGAGCTCTACGAATATAATCAGGCAAAGTGTTCCAAAGCCGTGCTGCAACTAGAGAGAAGGACTTGGAGACAAAGCCAGATTTATGGGAAGGTATGAAAAGGGTCAGTAATTGAGAGGAACGTAGGGACTTATTATGAGTAGCGGAAAGAAGAGAAAATTTAGAGGATAAATAAGTAGGAGCATTAGGGTCAGTAAGGAGATAAAGCGAATGCCATAGTTTTTTCCTATAAGTGATTTTTTCCTTGCTGACCCTAACTATAATAAACCTGGCCCGATAGTTATACTATTGGGTGCTGACGTGTTCGGCGCGCTTTTATTACAGGATAAAATATTTAACTTTAACGGCCTTACTGCTTTATCTACAATCTTTGGTTCTATTGTTTGCGGTCCAGTCGCTGCCGATTATGGTGAATTAGAGCCCCCCATGACTGGAGTATCTTTATCCTGTCTCATTGAGAGATTCTGGAAGGTCGAAGAGACCCCTCAACCCATAATTGCTAACCCCTTAGATAACGAGTGTGAGATATTTTTTAAAAGTACAACCTCCCGTCACACTGACGGTCGGTTCATTGTGAGGCTCTCCTTCCTGAACGATCGACCTACTATTGGAGAATCTAAAACTACAGCTATCCGTCGTTTCCTTGGCCTCGAGAAGCGTTTAAACGCAGACCCTAAATAACGTGATTAATATATTTCTTTTATGCGTGAGTATATTGAGTTTAATCATATAAGTGCTTATCCCTTCCCATTACCAAATGAACATTACTTTATCCCCTACCATGGCGTCTTTAAGACCGGAGACACATCTAAAATACGTGTTGTTTTTGATGGTAGTTGTCCCTCGTCAAACGGTATCTCACTTAATGAGTGCCTACATAGTGGTCCTAAATTACAAAAGGACATTAGCCTAATCCTTCTTAACTTTCGTAAGCATGTCGTTGTGTTTGTGGCAGCATACGCATGATGTTCCGTATGTCGTGGGTACATCAGGATGATCGTAAATACAGATTTTGCCGGCCCATTCCTGACTAAAACCCAGGTGTTTAGAAATAAAAGATTAGTAAAGAGTTACCTTTGTGTTTTCGTCTGTCTTTCTACAAAAGCAGTCCACCTTGAAGTAGTTTCAGAATTATCAACCGAAGCCTTTATCGCTGCATTCTCTCGTTTTGTTTCCCGTGGCGGCCTCCCTAGTTTAGTAAGATCAGATTGCGGTAGAAATTACATAGGAGCTTCGAACTATTTAAGCGATGTTTGTGATTTTTCAGTTAAAAATAAACTTGATATTAGTGATAACCTCGCTAAAAAGGGTACAAATTGATTATTTGACCCACCTGCCTGTCCTCATTGGGGAGGATTTTTCGAAGCAGCCGTTAAATCTGCGAAAACCCACCTTAAAAGAGTGATTGGCGAAACTCCTTTAACGTTCGAGGAATTAACTACAATTTTTGCTAAAATTGAAGCGGTATTAAATTCCCGGCCGTTATGTCCCTTATCCCCTTATCTAATGACCCTAACGATGTAGAAGTTTTGACGCCTGGTCATTTTTTGATTGGCCAACCTCTTAGTGCTTTGCCGGAGTATCCCTAAAATAATGTAAAAATTAATCGTTTAACTCGTTTTCAAGTAGTGCAACAGATAACCCAACATTTTTAGTTTTATCAGTTAGAGTACCTATACACTCTGCAGACTAGGCAGAAGTGGACTGATTCAGTGAATCCTCCAACAGTAGGCGAGCTAGTCCTCATAAAAAATGATAATTTACCTCCTTTACAGTGGCGACGTGATCGCATTTCCCAAATTTATCCTGGTAAAGATAGTGTTGTGCGTGTGGTCGATGTTAAGACATCGACAGGTATCCTAAAGAGAGCCTTAACCAAATTAGTTCGTCTATCTATTAGTTAGCTTCTCCCATTTTTTCGTAAACATTAGATATTTAGGGCGGGGGCTATGTTTATTCATATCTGACAACCCCGAACAGTTTTTTAGTCTTTTGCGAACCCCGCGCGAGTTGTCGAGCAGAGCGCACGTGAGACGGCCGGCGCGAGCGCACGTCCTTCCTGAATCGATATATTAATCAGCTGTGTGACCTTATCTGATTTCCCTTTTGTGTTTTCCCCTCTTGATATTGAACCTGACAAAGACAAACCTACAAAAGATAATAGTGCAAGTAACCCTAAGTGAATTGGACTAATGTGAAACATTCCATGGTGCCATGAACAATCAGCGTTTGTGTGAATTATGAAGATAAGGTACTGTACATTTTTATTATCCTAAGACCGACTATATAAATAAAGTAATTAAAATAAAACCTCCCCCTCAGCACGCTTCCACAATTGCGGAATACCCTACCTTACACTTTTCACTTTTGTTGGGGATTTTTGTGGCTCAGTACTATAATTTTATCATATTTTATAAAAGCGGTGTTTCCTGCATCTTTTTCTTTCTGTAGTTGTATTTGAAGCTCTTTACGTTTAATTAGAACTTCAATTGGGTAGTCTTCTTTTAAGTAATAGGAAGTATTTTGAAGGTTGTGTTTATTTTTTTTAATTTGTATTTTAAAACCTAAGGTGTTGAATGTTATATGTTTGGGCGCATGAAATTTTTATGTGTTTATTTATTATATTTATTACCAGATATTCCAGTTCCTCGTAAGATTTCTCTATCTCTTCTACGCCAAATAAGACCAGATTTCTGCATCGAGACTGTCTTTCTAGGTTGTTAATTTTTTTTGATTGCTCTTCTATTTTTTTCCCCAAAAGCTCTTCTATTTCTTTGATTCTAAATTATTGAACTTCTCGCTGAGGCTGTTGATTATTGTATCCTTAATATCCTTTTTCATTTTCAACATATCTTGTTTTTGTTGCTTTAAATCTTGCTGCATGCTAATAACATATTTTTTAATTCTTCCATTTCTGCTTACAATACACTTAGCGCCCTCTATTAGGACGGGCAAGTACTTCTTTGTATATTGGCGATCGAGTTGTGTAAGCGCTGAGAGATAACGTAGTGCGCGTCGTACTTGGACCTAGATTAGGAAGTTCTGATGAGTCGCAATAGATGGCGCTGATGGAGATCGATGATTAAGAACAAAGGAATTGTTGTGATGATTATTAAGCACTTTTGAGGTTATAGTTGATGCTACAGGATTTCGCACTGTTTTAATTTAATTTAATTTGATCGATGTATTTTATAGACTGGTTTTGTGTTTTGAACGTATCACTTTGTTTTGGAGCACATAAATAAATTTTAATTAATTTATATATAACGAGTACGATGTTGACAGTGCCGCAGTCAGTGTTGCCCTCTCAATCAATCTATATATTAAGCAATAATAAATGCTCTAGTCTTTGTAAGAGGCTCTTCAGTGACTAATTATTAAAAGAAAAATATTGCTTTACGCTGATTCTATCATTAATTGTGACAACGGTTTTGGTTGTCCAAGTGACTGGTTGTCCGATTGACATTTATCATTCTTTGCGCTTCCTGATAATAAATAATGATATTTTGAGTTAGGTCTTACGCGCAGTGAAAAATATAGATAAAATAGAATATATTTCATTTTTATTTACTACGATATATCAAATACTTACGTTTTTGTGCTGGTTGTCCGGTAGACACACCAACTTTTTCAAAACGGCCGACTGACTCAAGCGGCCGACTGACAGCGCGGCAATGATAAAATCAAAATGATGGTTAGATGAGTGTTGTCACCAAATCGACCGACTTATTGTCAAGGCACTTATCACTCCATCTATGTTTTGGTTTCGGAACTTTTTACCGTTGTCCGGTCAAAGTCGGAATAATAAAATATAATAGGGACCAATACGAACATGCAAAAAATTCGGTAAAATTATGAAACAAGCAAAAATCTATATGCTAGCATCTTAGTGAACATTGTAATGAAGCGTAATTAATTGCCATATAGTATTTTTTGTATAAAATAATTTAAGTAATTTCATTGTAATTAGCTTGTCCCCCAGTACAATTTGTCCCCCAGTACAAATAAAATAACACTACATCCAGATGTTTTGTCACCTGGACAACCATTAAAATTCTAGGTTAATAATAATAATACTTTACTGTACACCATATATAAAATATACAAAAAAAAAAAGAACCATACATAAAGAAGTAATAATGTACAGCAGGCGACCTTATCGCTATAAGCGATCTCTGCCAGGCAACCTTAGGGTATAGGAGTATACAAAAAAAACGGTAGGCGGTGTACTTGCTTAGTTTAAATATACACATACATAGACATACATAGACATACATAAACTCTTCTTCTTCTTCTTCTTCTCTTTAATTATGGCGTTTCGAGCGTGCCAGTTGAGCACAATTCACTTCGCCAATGTCACGTTGAATGGAGAACACACAAAGGAGAATGTACGGTAAAAAGGAGACAGCATTACACAAAAGAGGAATGCATGTTTAAAAGAGATCGATTTTAAATCCTTCACCTATAACAAAATCAACAAATAACTACAGTATATACAGACAACACATTAGGTTAGTAAAAGATAATATTTTACAAGGGTGTTAGCTTACAGTCTACTATTATTATATTTAATATATTTACACAAAAATTTACATAAAGGACTAAACACAAACATTAACAAACACTGAACACTAAGAGGACGAGGGACTTTGAGCGGAAGAACATCATATAAAGGACGGATTAATTTAGGACAAGAAAAAAGGATATGAGAAGGAGAACCGTCGTCTAAGCCACATTCACACAATGAGTGGTCCCTGACCCTGATCTTAGCCAGGTGAACAGGAGTACATGCATGTCCGAGGCGTAGGCGGCAAATTGTGGATATAACTCTCCGTTCAGTAAATTTTTGAGAAAAAAACCAAGGACACTTTGGTATATCAGGTTGGAGAAATGCATAATATTTACCTTTCTGGGATTTTGATAGATCCCAGTATTTAGACTAGAACTTATCCATGTGAGTAACAGCAAGAGACAGCAAATCCTGGGCCGAATAAGAAAAGTGGTCTAGAGTGTCACATTGGGCTGCTAATTTTGCACAAGAGTCTGCAGATTCATTCCCACTAATTCCAGAGTGACCTGGAATCCACACAAGAGTGACCTCCAAACCCTTTAGATGACACGAGTATAATTCTTCACGAATCCTTAAAACAATTGAAGATCTTAATTTACTATGAAACGGGTTCCCCTTTATAGCCAATAAGCAGCTTAGAGAGTCAGTAAAAATAACCGTCTGTTTTACGTTATGGGAGAGCGTGAACAGGACTGCCTCTAACAAGGCAACAGACTCGCCTGTAAACACTGAAGATTCGGGAGGGCATTTAAATTGTAAAATAATTTTGAATTTTGGTATCCAGCAAGCTGCACCAACACAGCTCTCCTTAGAAAGCTTTGATGCATCTGTAAAGATGTGAAGATGATTTGACCAATTTTCATATACAGCCTCTTGGAATTTTGTGTTGGTACCTGGATCTCCCTTGGTCAAGCCAAGATCTGTTATGATGGATGGATGATGGACCAATGCTTTGTACGGTGTACAAAACAATAGATTAGATGTAAGGCGTAGCAAAGGATGAGGTAGTCTGGTGAATTTCAAGAAACTATGCAACAAGAATGGTAATGGTTTACCACTGGGGATGAGGTCAGCTAACTCAGTTAACTTAGGCCACAAAGGATGGGAAGAAAGCTGTAACATTTTACCAACAAATCTATCAGCAAGGTATTGTCTTCGGATAGGTAGGGGTGGGTCAACACACTCCACTTGGAGAGCATTGGTGGGAGTAGACTTCATTGCCCTTAAGATAATACGTAGGCATTTGTATTGTATCCGATTAAGCTTTTCTGTGGCTACTTTATTAAAGGGGTCTAGAACATATAAAGCACAATCAATATGAATACAGATAAGGGCACCGTACAGAAGTTTTTGAGTATAAGGGTGTGCACCCCACTACACACCAGACACTGTTCTTAAAGCCTTTTTCACATTTTTTGCTAAGAAATTCAGCGTGTGCAATTCCATTCAGTCGCTTATCGAGTATCATGCCTAAAAACCTTACATTCTCCGTGACCTGGTTGGAAATATCATCAAAAGCAATTTGAAAATTTGGTGTAGCACTCTTTTTGGTAAATACTACTACCTGGCACTTAGAAATGGATAACGAGAGACCATGATCAGTCAACCACTGGTTGAGATAGTGTAAAGCAGTGTTTAGGTGGTAAGTTATGTCCTCTACCGAATTTGAGCTGTAATAGAGGACGATGTCACCAGCATACTGAAGGATATTACAAAAACTACTAACAGATAATTCGAGGTCATGTGTGTAGATGTTGTACAACAGAGGACTAAGAGCTGAACCCTGAGGAAGGCCTTTCCAGACATGTCTGGGGGGCACAGTAAGAAGCGGATGTTTAACAGATAATGTTCGATCAGTTAGCAAATTACATATGAAATGAGACAACCTCGGCGGAATACTCAGCTTAAGCAATTTCTGGCTGAGTACCGGAAGTAGGACATTATCATATGCCGATGCAACATCTAGGAAAACACCCACTAAATACTCTCCTTTGGCAAAAGCTCGTCGAATATCTGTAGTTAAAATGCTGAGACTTATCTGCAGTACTTAGCCCCTTTCTAAATCCAAACTGAGAGGGAGCTAAGATATTTCTGTTTTCCACTATCCATTCCAAACGGTTTTTTAAAAGTCGCTCAGCAGTTTTTGATAACGTAGATGCAAGGGCAATGGGTCTGTAGGAAGAAGGATCAGAGGGACATTTACCCAGTTTAAGGATAGTGATGATAATTTGGGATTTCCATGTATCAGGAATATTGCCAGATTGAAAAATATTATTTATTAAATCCAAAAAGTAAACCTTAGATTTGTCGTTTAACTCCTTGATAAATGAGTAAGGGACACCGTCCTCACCTGGGCTAGTGTCTTTTAAATCCGCTAAGATGTTTTTGAGTTCCTCAAAAGAAAAGGGGGTATCCATTTCTTCTGAGGATTCAATCAGCATAGCTGGGGATAGATCAAAATACGGAACAAAGGGAGAAGCCAATTTGTTAGCGAAATTGTTAAGCCATATGGATGGATTGTTGGAATTTGGACTGGGCATACTGTTGAGCGACCGGCGAAATCTCTTAACATTCGCCCACACAATATGGGAAGAGGTACGAGGATTAAGGGACTCGCAGAAGGTGACCCAACCAAGTTTTTTCTTTTTACAAATTAACTTCCTAAATTTCGCATCATTGCGTTTGTATTCAATGTATTTCTCCATTGTCATACAGGCTGCGTATGACACCTCGGCAGATGTTCGCCGATCGACAGAATCAGAGCATTCCTGATCCCACCAGGGATTGGAAGGCATCTGCTTCTGAATGGAGAGTTTTTTAGGAATGTGTAAGTCAGCTGCAGATAAGATGGCAGAGACAAACCGATCATAACAAACAATGACATTTTCATGATTAACGGACTCCGGAAGATCATTCAACATGCAATCTACAGAGTCAGCATACTTAGAACTTTTTTTTAATTGAATTTAAGGAGCGGGTGAGGGCTATTAATAAAAGGAAGTCTATTATTTAAGGATAAAAAATTGGAAAGTGATCACTACCATGTGTGGAAGAAAGGACAGACCATGATAGCTGGGAAGCAAGTGAAGGAGAGGACAAGGAAAGGTCAACAGCAGATCTGGGATTCTGATTAGGATTGACCCTACGAGTCGGGGAACCGTTATTGAGGATGCAGAGGTCTACATCATCAATTAAGTCCACCAACGAAGGAGAGAATCCGTCACAGTAATAACACCTCCACATAGTGTGATGAGTGTTAAAGTCTCCCAGGATCAGCACTGGACTAGGAAGCGAAGTGATGATAGACTTAAGCTCAAGGAAAACGGAAAAGGAAGGGTGAGGAATATATACAGAAAGGAAGGAGATATTAATGGCACTCACAGCAACAGCATTAATCTGTTGACTGTGAGATGGGAGAGGAATGCGAGAATAGGAAGAGGAGTGCTGGATGAGGATAGCACTACCTCCGTACCCGTCACTTCTGTCCTCCCTTAAACAGGCAAAACCTGGTACCCTGAATGGGGAATCAGGCACGAGCCATGTTTCCGAGAGGGCAATAATGACAGGATCGTGCAGAGAAATAATATGCAGTAATTCATGTTTTTTAGCACGAACACTGCTACTATTCCACTGCAGGAAGGTCAGTGGAGCCATTATTAAGGATTTTAAAGATGGTTAGTAAGTTCTGGGCAACGTTGGACGGTAAAGGAAGTTCATCACAGGTGGATATAATACTCACAAGAGTTTCTGTTAAGGCAACTAACAGATCTTTTCTGCCAACTGCTGGATTATCAACACCTTGATTGAGAGCATGCATGACCATTAGGAAGGGATGAGGAGCAGTTACCAATTAAGGCTTGATGAGCTTGTCTATCAAAACCTTTAGCAAGAGGAGCTCTGGGACGGGGAGTTTGGAACACTGTTTTGCGATATGATTTGGAGGGAGTTGTTGTATTCTGGGTAATCCGAGCTTGTTGGAACTTAGGATTAATGGTAATTGTAGGGGAGAACATTTCCTTTGCAATATTTGCATAGGAACGCTGGGCAGAAGGAAAACGGGAGGAAGCTTCTAAGTATGAGATGCACTCTTGTGACATAACAATTTTGATGGATTGCTGTCTTGCATACTCAGGAAAGTCTTTATCCGTGGCAAAGTGTTTACAGTTACAGAACAAACAATTAGAGTTATCTTTGGAAATGTCACATGAATCACCAGAATGAGACTGGGCACACCTGTAACACCTAGGCTGAGACCTACATTGAGATTTAACATGACAAAAACGGCAGCAGTTTAGGCATTGGATAGTAGGGAATTTATAAGGTTCAACCGGAAGAGAGAAATTATAGGAAAAGACCCTATCAGGCAGCTCTTGACCTCGGAAAGTAACTACAACCGACTGGGTCAGGATCCATGTAGTCACTCCCTCACTTTCTGTTCAGTCTTCGCGCTTTCAAAACCTGTCCGTAGCCAGATGGGAAAACTAAAGATTCCATAAGTTCATCTAAAGAGAAGTCTACTGGTGCTTCTCTTATAATACCCATGCGGGTAATGATAAATGTTTGGATAACCGCAACATACTTACATAGACTTAAGATAGGATTGGTCAAAAAAGAATTCGCTGCAGCAGCATTTGAGAATTGAACACTGATCTTGTTACGACCAACATTCTTAATGCCATTATTCGTGATATCACTAATCTTATTTCTATGTAGAAATTGACCAAACTTAATGGCTCTAATTGTGGTACCAGCAGCTGGATCAGGTATTTCTCTGGACACATAAACAATGAAAGGGCCTTTGTCGGAGTCAATGTAGGACTTAGGACCTTCAGAAAGGGATGGATAGACATACAGGTTTTGAATGGAGGGTGTCGCAGTAGATGGGTTTATAATAGTTTTTTTGGCACTAAAATCATTATTTATAGTAGAATCTTCACCTTGCCTCTTTTTAGCCACTGTTTGAACTTCAATTCTACCACCTCCAGTATCAGGTGTGTCAGGAGGAGGATCCCCATCCATTATAAATTAAAAAAAAGACTAGAAAGAAAGAATAGAAAAAAAACTAACCTTACCTAATTTAAACTATATAACGACACTTTATTAACAACACAAACACTTACTACAACCAACCACCTTCTTAAAAAGGAATCTTTTAAAAATTTAAAATAACTACACTAGAGAACAGTGGAGAAAATTAACACCAAAACAGAAAACTCTCACTAACACGTGTGTCAACCAAAACAAACGCTAGCAAAGTCATACATAAACTCACACCTAAATAAATATGACGGCGCATTCGAAATGTCATTGTCAGAATACGCAGGAACTAGATTTTGACAGCTGTCATTGTCTAGCGGAACGTCATGTCTGTGGTCAGCGCCGCCATGTTGGCGACATTCGTTTGAGAGACGCCATCACGTGCGCACCGCAGTTTTTGACGGATCGCTCTTGTTCCGCGTAATCTTAGTTTAATTATTACTAATTGTTATTAAATTCGAAAGTGAAAGTGATTATTTAAATTATAGTGTATTGATTTTTGAATTTAAGTGTATTACAGTGATTTTATACTCGATTCCGGATTTTTAATTAATTCTCCGCCCACACGCCCATTATATAACCATGGCCGATCCTGATGAAGGCTCTCAGCCTTTATCAGCCTTTATCAGCCTTTATCAGCCTTTATCAGAAGTGGGATTCCATGTGGAGCAGCAAAGAGAAGAGAGGCGGCCAGTATCGGACGAAAGTACCGCAACAAAGTTACTGAGCAGTTTGGAAGTGCTGCTCACACGAGCATTCGAATCCTCGCAAGCGAAGACTAGTAGTAACTCCAGTTTTGGTGCTATTCAGCTCATCCCATTTAACCCCGATGACCCCGAGGCTGACATTGAAAATTGGTGCCGAGTTACGGAACTAATCGTTCAAAATAAGTGCCTTGAAGGTATTGATTTGCTCGTGGCTCTTACTGGTGCCTTAAAGGGTCGTGCGGCAACATGCATTACTAAGCTCAACTTGAACAAATTGTCTTGGGATATTATAAAACAGACATTAGTAGCAAAGTTTTCTAAGCCGAAGCTGCCTCAAGACCACTTTGACGAGATACTACGTTTCCAGATAGGCTTAAAGGAAACAGCTTCCGAAGCTGCATTAAGATTGTGGAACATGATTGAGAGTATTCCAAAGACGGAAATGCAGGAAGATGTGATCACTGGCTTTGTGATTTCCGTGCTGAGTCAGAAGGATGGTTTGATACGTCGGGAGTTGAATGCCCATGCTGTTACAACACGTGCGCAGTTATTTAGAACGCTTGGTGGAGTATCAATGAAACGACGCCTCGACAGCTCTGATGCTTACGAAGTTGATACAAAGCGACTCCGATCGAATGAAATTAACAAATTTCCTGAAAGATGCCACTAGTGTGGAATACCTGGTCATCGAGTAGCAGAATGCAAGAAGAAATGAGAAGAGTCCGGATCCAGCACATCTACACAGCAATTCTCTACGAAGTCAGCCCATGTTTCAGAAAGAACACAGCCTACGTGTTACTCCTGTGGCAAACCTGGTCACATAGCTACAGCCTGCCCGGATAAGAATATCAGTGGTGCAGTTTCAAGAAAAGAGGTCAATATCTGTGGACAACGGCTGTCAAGGGACATTTTGACGACGTCATCTGGTGAGTCAGTTTCTTTTCTGTTTGATAGCGGTTCTTCTTGCTCTCTTCTAAAAGAAAGTTTTAGCAATAAATTTCCGGGTCCTGTACACAATAATCTTGTCTACTTTTCTGGTATTGGGGGCGATGACATTAAGTGCACTGTACAAATTTCAAGCGTAGTAGATATTGGCGATATTTCCGAGTCAGTAATTTTCCATGTAATCCCTGACCGTTATATTTTGGAACCCGTGATTATAGGCTGGGACATTTTAGAAAGAGGAGTGGGTGTGCAGATTGATGGCGATAAGTTGACGTTTTATTTTAAGAAGACAAATAATTTATGTGAATCTAGTAAGGTGGAGCCGGATTTTACACAGGTTGACATTGATCTTATAGGCGATGATAGAAAATCTCTCATAAAACTACTTAACAGGTACGCCGATTGTTTTACTGACGGTATTCCAAGAAGGCGCGTGAAAACTGGCGAGCTAGAAATTATTTTAATAGAACCTCATAAAACAGTTCAAAGGCGCCCTTATAGGTTAGCCCCAGTAGAGATGCAAGTCGTAAGAGAAAAAGTTGAAGAACTTCTTAATGCTGGCGTTATACGCGAGAGTTCGTCACCGTTTGCAAGTCCCATTCTCCTAGTCAAGAAGAAAGATAATACTGATAGAATGTGCGTAGACTTTCGCGAACTAAACTCAAACACACGACCAGAACACTACCCTTTGTCTCGCATAGAGGAACAGATAGACCAGCTTTGCGGCGCTCATTATTTTTCATCCCTTGACATGGCTTCTGGCTTTCACCAGATCCCCATTCACCCAGACTCAGTCGAAAAGACAGCGTTCGTAACGCCCGAGGGGCAATTTGAATACCTTGCGATGCCCTTCGGATTACGTAATGCTCCATCCGTATACCAAAGGTGTATCACTAAAGCCTTAAATAATCTAAAAAGCAAACCTTTGGTATACATGGATGATGTATTGTGCTACTCTATAAATATTCGTGATGGTTTACTTCAACTTGATGAGGTTTTAGGAGCTTTATCAGCATCAGGGTTTTCTTTAAACCTTAAGAAATGCAAGTTTATGAAACGAAGAATTGAATACCTAGGTTATTCCGTAGAATCGGGCAAAGTAAGACCAAACTCCCGCAAAATACAGGCTCTAGTAGAATCCCCCCAACCCAAAACTGCTACACAGGTCCGTCAATTTCTGGGTCTAGCATCCTATTTCCGGAAATTTATTCCTAGCTTTACAAATGTTGTGGGCCCTCTTTATCCCTTGACTAAATTAAAAGGACCGATCACGTGGACAGAGAAGCACGAAAAGATTCGAAACGCTATAATCAATACACTTACTTCCGAACCTGTTTTACCTATCTTTGATCCCGATTTGCCTGTTGAGCTTCATTGTGACGCCAGTTCTGATGGATATGGAGCGATCCTTATTCAAAAGAAAAATGATCTTACTCACGTTGTTGAATATTTCAGCCACCGTATGTCAGAAGTAGAATCCCGCTACCACTCGTACGAGCTGGAAACACTTGCAGTCGTACGAGCGGTAGAACATTTCCGACACTACTTATACGGTAGGAAGTTTAAAGTTTTAAGTTTAAAGTTTAAGGCCTCTAAATCTAAAGTAGATCTTACACCTCGTGTGCATCGCTGGTGGGCAATACTACAGGCATATGATTTCGAAATTGTCTATCGCGAAGGTCGGTCAATGGAACACGCAGATTATTTTTCTAGGAATCCCTTACCCACTAATAGCGAGACGTCTTTATCTGAAACCTTTAAAACACCAGCACATAAGGTGGTCCAGTTTGTTGAATTACATCAAGGTTGGCTCTCTGTAGAACAAAAGCGTGACAGTGAGATTCAAGACTTACTGAGAAAACATTCTAATAATGACTTTCCGGATACTGTAGGTTGTACATATGATGTTAGGGATGGCATACTCTATAGAAAAGTCACTAGAAATAAAATTACCTCATGGTTACCAATTGTCCCTCGCTCCCTTATTTGGACATTGATAAATCATGTCCAGAATGAATTAAAACATCTAGGCAGTGATAAGACTTTGGATAAACTATACGAGCAATACTGGTTCCCTGGAATGGCCAAATGTGTTAGAAAGTTTATTGATTCTTGTATCATTTGCAAGGCTTCGAAAGGTCCATCAGGAGCTCAACCGGTCCAACTACACCCTATTCCTAAGGTTTCCGTCCCACGGCATACAGTCCATATTGATTTTACTGGCAAGCTAAGCGGTAAGAGTGACCGAAAGGAGTACTGTTCGGTATTGATAGACGCGTTTACTAAATATGTCTTATTAGAATACACTTCATCATTAGATGCCGCTAGTTCGGTACGAGCCATCAAAAACGCTGTCTGTCTTTTCGGAGCACCAAAACGTATTATTGCCGATCAGGGTCGATGTTACATTAGCACGGAATTCAAAACGTTTTGTTCAGAACATAAAATTGACTTACATTTTATCGCCACGGGTTTCAGCAGGGCAAACGGTCAAGTGGAACGAGTAATGCGTACCCTAAAAAGTCTACTGACTATTATTGAGAACCACCCCAATAAGGCTTGGCGTGATCATTTAGGTGAGGTTCAGCTAGCATTAAACAGTACCTGATCTACTGTTACGAAATATACACCGACTGAATTAATGTTCGGAATTCGCGCACAGTCTTTAGGTCTATCAATGGTTAGTCCCACAATTTCTGAAAATCAAAACCGGTTAGATCTAGATTATATTAGGGAAGACGCTTCTGCAAATATAAGAAAAGCTGCTGCATCAGAAGTTGAACGCTTCAATAGGGGTCGCTCTGCTATTAAACGATTTTCAAAGGGAGATTTCGTCTTCATTAAAAATAGCGAACGAAATCAAACGAAGTTAGAAAACATTTTTTCGCGGGTAGGCGTCATAGTGAACAGAAGTGTTATTTGTTAGCTCCACTTTATTTTAAAATAAAAAGCAATTAAGTGTACTTATGTGCTAAAACAGGGATACCTGTGCTAAGTTGATTGTATGTTCATATATGGCAACCCCGACTAGTTTGGAGTCTTGTGCGAACACCCCGCGCGAGCGGTCCCAGTAGTTGTCGAGTTGTAGTAAAAGGGGCACGTGAGACGGCCGACGCGAGCGCACGTCCTTCCTGAATCTAATATTAATTAGCGGTGTGATTTTCCCTCAGCCTTATTTGATTTCCCTTTTGTGTATTCCCTCTTGATATTGAACCTGACAAAGACAAACCTACAAAAGATAATAGTGCAAGTAACCCTAAGTGAAGAAGACTAATGTGAAACATTCCATGGCGGCCGTGAACAACCAGTGTTTGTGTTGTGAATTATGAAGATAAGGTACTGTACAATTTCTATTATCCTAAGACCGACTATAAGGTAAATAATTAATAAATAACCTCCCCCTCAGCACGCTTCCACAAATGCGGCACACCCTACCCTACATTATTCAATATACATTTTCTGGTAGCAGAGCGTGGTTTCACTATATACTATATACATTTTTTGGTAGCAGAACGCAGTTCATTATATTCACTATATACTATATACATTTTCTGGTAGCAGAGCGTAGTTTCATGCCCCTGAGTCCCTTTGATTACAGTGTTATTCTCCCGTTTTGGTATTTTGGCTCTTAATTTGGTACCTAACGCATAATTACAATATAATTTGATTTCCTAACCTTTTAAAACGTGTTCGCATCGAGTTGTTTAAAAAATAATGTTATATGAAATTTTTATACATATAATATTGAATATATAATTGTGTAGGGTGAATGTATAATGTGTAAAATATATAAATAAATATTGAATATAATTTTATATATTAAATACAAAATATAATAAATACACATAATATGGTTACATATATTTTATAATATTACGCCTATACGTTATTACCTATCCCGTTTTAAATTATAATTGAAGTTAGTTAAAATATTTTAATATAATTTCCTTAAAAAACTAACTTACTTTAAATATTATCCCTACACTTTTATTGTTACCCTTTTTCTTATTTTTATTTAAATGAAGCTTAAGCCTTAATTGTAGTCATATTGTATATCATATTATTTTGTTGTATTGCGATATAAGTAGATCGCCGACTCGACGCGTCCCTGACCGTAACTGGTTTCTTATCTCGCCAGTTGTTGTGGATTCATTGTTTATTACGAGTTTATTATTTTTTTAATATTTTAGTTGAGTTATTTGTTTACTTGATTTCTGATCTCACCCGTTGGTAGTGGGTTCATTGTTTATTACGCGTTTATTAATTTTTAATATTTTAGTTCAGTTATTAGTTTACTTGATAATTTAAAATGGCTACTCATGATGAAACAGTAAAATGTTCCTTATATACGGAAAGCGCAGAATATAGAAAAAATATAGGTGTGGTACGCTTTGTTTCCGATTGGATTGCCGATACCTTGGAACTTCTTGGCACTTCTGAAATACCTAGATTATTAGTTAGATTCAAGGATTTAGATTCTCATTGTAATTTATTTGTAAACGCGTCCTCAGTGCTCCTGGGTGGGTTAGACCCGGCTATCGATTACCAAGAAATTAGTTATGTAAAAAAGAAGTGCGTTTAGTAAATAAGAAAATAGACGACCTCCGGGTGCGTCAGTTAGAGTTGTGCCCACCTGCTCCCGTAGTTGATCCTGTCATGGCCAGTACACCCGTAAGAATGAGTAGTAAAAATATTACTGAACGAACTCCTTATAATAGATTACCTGATTTACCTATCCCTAAGTTCGATGGACGTCCTGACTCCTGGATAAGTTTTATTGATCAGTTTGACAGTGTAGTAGATTCCCAACACCATTTAACCCCCACAATGAAATTACAGTACTTAGTTGGATCCTTGGCAGATGAACCTAAGCGGTTGTTGCTACATTTAAAAATTGAAGAAGGTAACTATGAAGTTGCTCGTGAGTTGTTGAAACAGCGGTATCACAATACACGGGTTCTTGCTGATACCTACATAACCCAGATACTTACCCTGCCGGAGATTTCGAATAAATTTACAGGTTTGCGCGCGGCCTTCTTGAACCCCTTGTTAACTGCCTATCGCTGTTTAGAGCGCTTAGATTTACCCGTATACTATTGGTCTTATATGTTAGTACATATATGTTTGACTAAGCTTCCCTCTGATTTGAAATCCCGTTTTGAGCGTTGTTATGGCGGTGACGCTGATGAGTTACCTACCTTTGAAAATCTTATTACCTTTTTGGAAGACGAATGTCGTCACCATGACAACGTTGGCAACACCTCCCTTGTAGATTCTAACCTGACGAAATTTAAAAGTACTGTACCTAAACATACTTACTTTGCGGCTCCTCCCTCCCCTATATTAAATAATAGACAAAAAATGTTACCTGTAATAAATAATAGTAAAAAATGTTACCTGTGTGCTTCCTCTTCCCATTACCTCCGTGAATGTCCCGAATTTAGAGCTATGAATCCTAGAGAAAGATCGGGATTTATAAAACATTCCCGGTTATGTTATAGGTGTTTGGACAAACATTCAATTCTTATGTGCAAGCGGGACTATAAATGTTCAACCTGCGGTCGCTCATCCCATCACACTATGCTATGTTTTAATGATTCCCGTAACCCAATGTATCCCACCTCATCCAATCGCAATTATAATTCGAAGTTTGATAAACGCAATTATCCGCGTACCTGTCCTGCTTCTACCCGCGGTCCCCATATGGGCGGGGGCCAGCATAAGAAATATTCCCCTTCGCAACTCCAGCGCTTCCCCCAACGACATTCCCAGAGAGCTTCTCCCCCCAGAGAAAATGCTCCGCCCCAACCTAGACAGGTTGAAAATAATATAAGATATCGTGATAATTCCTATAATAGAGAAGATAGACCCACATAGCTAGATACTTGTATTACTCCCCCTTCCCCTTGCCTGAATATCTCACCCAATTCCCTTATATTATTGCCTACTGTTAAATTACACGTTAAAACTGCTAGTGGTTATTATATTGAAGCGCGTGCCTTATGTGATACCGGTGCCCAGGGTTGCCTCATTACAACCGATCTTGTTGTTAATTACCTCAATTTGACCATCTCCCCCTCCTGTGCCCCTGTACGTGGCATAGGTAATATTCCTTTAGTGGTTTCCCGTGGTTCTATTTCCCTGTGTTTTAAACCTTTGTATAATTCCTTCCCTGAGGTGTCAACCTCTGCTATAGTTATAGATGTGATTGCTGGTACGCATCCTGAGTTTGAGTTCCCTGAGTCTGTTTTTTTTCCTAGTAGTGATTTTTCCCTTGCTGACCCTACCTATAATAAGCCTGGCCCGATAGATATACTATTGGGTGCTGACGTGTTCGGCGCGCTTTTATTACAAGATAAAATATTTAACTTTAACGGCCTTACTGCTTTATCTACAATTTTTGGTTATATTGTTTGCGGTCCAGTCGCTGCCGATTATGGTGAATTAGAGCCCCCCATGACTGGAATATCCTTATCCCGTCTCATCGAGAGATTCTGGAAGGTCGAAGAGACCCCTCAACCCATAATTGCTAACCCCTTAGATAACGTGTGTGAGATATTTTTTAAAAGTACAACCTCCCGTCACACTGACGGTCGGTTCATTGTGAGGCTCCCCTTCCTGAACGATCGACCTACACTTGGAGAATCTAAACCTACAGCTATCCGTCGTTTCCTTGGCCTCGAGAAGCGTTTAAACGCGGACCCTAAATTACGTGATAAATATATTTCTTTTATGCGTGAGTATATTGAGTTAAATCATATGAGTGCTTATCCCTTCCCTTTACCCAGTGAACATTACTTTATTCCCCACCATGGTGTCTTTAAGACCGGAGACACATCTAAAATACGTGTTGTTTTTGATGGTAGTTGTCCCTCGTCTAACGGTATCTCACTTAATGAGTGCCTACATAGTGGTCCTAAATTACAAAAGGACATTAGCCTAATCCTCCTTAACTTTCGTACGCATGTCGTTGTGTTTGTGGCAGACATACGCATGATGTTCCGTATGTCGTGGGTACATCAGGATGATCGTAAATACCAACTTATTTTATGGCGTGAATCCCCCTCTGATCCCTTACTCACCTATTCCCTAAATACTACAACTTACGATTTTTGCTAAAATTCAAGCGGTATTAAATTCCCGGCCGTTATGTCCCTTATCTAATGACCCTAACGATCTAGAAGTTTTGACGCCTGGTGATTTTTTGATTGGCCAACCTCTTAGTGCTTTGTTGGAGTATCCCTATAACAATGTAAAAATTAATCGTTTAACCCGTTTTCAAGTAGTGCAACAGATAACTCAACATTTTTGGTCGCGGTGCAGTTAGAGTACCTATACACTCTGCAGACTAGGCAGAAGTGGACTGATCCAGTGAATCCTCCAACAGTAGGCGAGCTAGTCCTCATAAAAGATGATAATTTACCCCCTTTACAGTGGCGACGTGGTCGCATTTCCCAAATTTATCCTGATAAAGATAGCGTTGTGCGTGTGGTCGATGTTAAGACATCGACAGGTATCCTAAAGAGAGCCTTAACCAAATTAGTTCGTCTACCTATTAGTTAGCTACTCCCATTTTCTCGTAAACATTAGATGTTTAGGGCGGGGGCTATGTTTGTTCATATATGGCAACCCCGACTAGTTTTGAGTCTTGTGCGAACACCCCGCGCGAGCGGTCAGTAGCAGTAGTTGTCGAGAAGTAGTAAAAGGGGCACGTGAGACGGCCGACGCGAGCGCACGTCCTTCCTGAATCGATATATTAATTAGCGGTGTGATTTTCCCTCAGCCTTATTTGGTTTCCCTTTTGTGTATTCCCTCTTGATATTGAACCTGACAAAGACAAACCTACAAAAGATAATAGTGCAAGTAACCCTAAGTGAAGAAGACTAATGTGAAACATTCCACGGTGCCGTGAACAATCAGTGTTTGTGTTGTGAATTATGAAGATAAGGTACTGTACAATTTCTATTATCCTAAGACCGACTATAAGGTAAAGAATTAATAAATAACTTCCCCCTCAGCACGCTTCCACAATTGCTGAATCAACCCTACCCACTATTCACTATATACATATTTTTTGGTAGCAGAACGCAGTGCATTATATACTATATAGCGAGTGATAGTTCGAACTTAAATTTTAAGGCGGCTGATATAAAAGTACCGTTATTTATTTCCAATGTTTGTAAGGAAACTAGTGAAAATGATATTATTGAATACATTAGAAGTAAGACGCAAGAAGTTGTTCAATTAGAAAAAATAATTAGTAAAAAAGATAGGGATTATAATTCGTATAAACTATATGTATCAAGAAATAATTTACAGTTTTATTTAAATGAAAAAGTCTGGCCTGCAGGTATTCGTTTTAGACGTTTTGTTATTTTTAGTAAAACGGGTAAGGGTGTTACGAATACGAGTTAATGTATTTTGATTAATTAATTTAGTATGGATTTGTTAAAAGAAAATAATTATGTAAACTATAGGTCTAAATTTGTTACTTTTAATGCTAAAAATATAAAACGGTCGGTAGAATGTGTAAGAAAATTATGTATGCAAATGGACGTGTTAGCACTTCAAGAGACATGGCTTTTACCAGATGACATACCCTGGCTGAGTACAATCCATAAAGATTTTGAGTATGCAGGTAAGTCTTCTATAAATACCACGACAGGAATACTAATGGGAAGGCCGTATGGGGGCATAGCACTACTATGGCGAAAAAGATTATTTAAATCGGTTTCAGTTATAAGCTGTAACAGTGTGCGGATAATGGCTATAAAAGCAACTCTTAGCTGTAATCGAACAATAATGTTAATAAATGTTTATATGCCAACTGATACGACTGAAAACCTTGTTGAATTTACAACTTGCTTAAGTGAAATTAGTGCCATTGTGGAAAATAACAACTCGGAGGCTGTATATATCCTAGGTGATTTTAATGCTCATCCAGGCCGGCCGTTTTGGAAAGAGCTATGTAATTTTTGTGCGGACCATGTTTGGTTGTGTGCTGACGCGGAGTTACTGGGAGCCGAATCGAATACTGTTACGTTTATAAGTGACATTAATAATAGCAGTAGGTGGCTGGATCACTGTTTGGTTACACGCTCAGCTTGGAACACTGTAGTAAATATTAGCGTAGGTCAGGATGTGTATTGGTCTGACCACATGCCGCTTGTGATCGAATGTAACTTAAATATCGTGGCACCTAAGGTAATGAAGGAAGTTAATGTATGTAGTAACGTGAGGTGGGGGCATCGGTCCAAAACTCAGATTGACGAATATCAAACCATATGTAATAATAAATTTAAACATTTTCTTCTTCCTTTTGAGTCTTTCGATCAATGTGCCGATAAAAGATGTAACGATCAAAATCACATAAAGGCGCTTAATGTACTATATAACAACATTGTACATATCTTGACTGAAGCTGCCACTAAAACTGGGCAGCAGGTAAGACCATCTGTTGAAAAGAGAGTGCGAGTAATTGGGTGGAACAGGCATGTTCAGGGGGCGCACCGGGAGGCTAGGCTTAAATATCAAATTTGGTTGGCAAATAACAAACCAGGGTCGGGTAGGATTTGGAATGAGATGCGTGAAAGCCAAAAAGTATTTAGAGGCAAATTAAAATGGTGCCTAAAACATCAAGACCAAATAAAAATGGATATTATTGCCGCTCATAGATCATCTAAAGATTTTACTCGATTTTGGAGAGCAACAAATAAACTTAATATTAGGCCTAGCTTGCCGGTGACTGTATCGGGATATAGCACGCCTTTAGAAATAGCTAATATGTTTAGGGAAAAATATAAAGATTGCTCCTCGAAAGACTGCCTTACTAAACCTAGGGTTGATGATGATGGTCGGGTGTCTAGTGTAGTAAATGTGATGAGATTCTCTGACAAAGAAGTGGCGGATACTATTAATGGGATGACTAGAGGTAAATCACCAGGTCATGATGACCTCAGCATTGAACACCTCAAGCATGCTGGGAGTTATCTACCGAGAGTGCTTGCGACTTTTTACTTGCTCTGCTTAAGTCATTCCTATTTACCCGCGGAAATGATTAAAACGATAGTTGTACCAATACTGAAGGATAGAACTGGTGATGTATCTGATCATGGGAATTATAGACCCATATCGCTGGCTACGATCATAGCTAAAGTGCTGGACAGTCTGCTAGACAGACAACTTGATAAATATCTTCTTTTCCACGACGCACAATTTGGTTTCAGGGCTGGTCTCTCCACCGAGAGCGCCATATTATGTCTAAAGCAGATTGTCCAGTATTATACGGATAAAAATACTCCAGTATATGCCTGTTTTCTTGACCTTTCCAGGGCATTTGACCTCGTAGTGTACGATGTGCTTTGGAAAAAGCTAGAGGATGCAGGCGTTCCATCGGAAGTGCTTCACGTCTTTCAGTATTGGTACGAAAACCAGACTAATTGTGTTAGGTGGGGTGGGGTCTTATCTGAGAAATACAGATTGAATTGTGGTGTTAGACAAGGCGGGTTAACCTCTCCTAAGCTCTTTAATCTGTATGTCAACGAATTGATCTCAGAACTTAGCAGTAAACAAATAGGGTGTAGTATTGATGGGAGAGGGCGCTATAAAGCAACTGTCAACAACGGATCTGTGAATATTTTCTAATTAAAAAATAGGAGTGTCGAAGCGCATGCGGTGTTGCTTAGACGTGTCTTTTGTAATTATAAGTGAATTGCAAAGTGATCGAAACCAGTTCCGCATTCTTGGCGGTCGGCCGGTAGGCCGGCCTTAGTAATTAGCGTAAGCTAATCGATTTGATCTTTATTTCTTAATGAATACAGTTGAAAATTGTAACGAAAAATTAATCAATGTAAATAATAATCTCGAAGAAGATGTTACACATTTAGTAGACCTGACACAAATATTTGAAGAAGAAGTGGCGACGGAAAGTATTCGACCAACAAAGAGGATGCGGGAAAATGAAGATGATTGGAATTTAGTAAAGAGAAGAAAAGAGAGGTTAAGGGAGGGTAGAGGAGTCACGGAATTATGCATTTCGTGTAAAAACATATTTCCTAAACAATTTGCACTTGCCAAATTATTTAAAGAAAAAAATATTAGGAATATTAACAAAGTAAAATATGTGAACCCATATAAAATTAATATTGAATTTAATGATGCAAGAAGTGCCGAAAATTTAGATAACTCTGTATATTTTAAAGAATTGGGTTGGAAGATTCATCGTCCGTTTGAAGTCAGGTTATCATACGGCGTAATTAAAAATATAGAACTAGATGTACCTGAAGAAGAACTTCTTAAAAATATAACAAGTACAATAAATATTGTGAATGTTAGGCGTCTGAAAAAAAGAGATAAAGAAGGAAGTGGATGGAAGGAGAGTGAAACTTGGAGGGTGGGGTTTGAAGGATCGTCTTTGCCATCACATGTATACTTATATGATATGAGAGTTGTAGTAGAACCGTTTGTTTTTCAAGTCACTCAATGCTCTAAGTGTTGGAGATATGGACACACAATTAAAATGTGCCCATCTAAATCTTTCCTTTGCCCAAAATGTGGGGATAAACATGAGAATTGTGAGTCTACCATTTTTCGATGTATTAACTGCTGTATGAATCATATGGCCTTAGATAGAAATTGCCCAGTATTCAGAAGAGAAAAGAAACTTCGTGACATAATGAGTGAATTTAATGTGTCTTATAGAAAAGCTTTGGATATGTATGTTCCTCCTCCTTCACTACCCTCGACTTCGGAGGATATTGTGGAGGTTAATGTTACAAATCCTATCTCTCCTGAGGGCATATCTGCTTCGCCTATTCTTCACTCAAAACCTACATATGCTCAAGCGACAGTACATCCAAAAGTGGCTAAAAATACAACATCAACCGAGGGCTTAGGCAAGACGCGCTCCGAATCAAGACGAGTTTCGAGTCAAGGAAATCCATACGGGAAGAATTTACATAAGAATATAGTTGAAGGTCAAGAAACAAATCACAATTTTGATATGGATTCTGGTAACAACATTAGTAGAGAAGAAGCTCCTGACAATAGTTGTAGGGATAATAATGAATGTCCAGGAGACTATTCACTCAAATGGTTAATTGATAAACTTAGATTCATTATTTTTATGAAATCAAGTAATATTAAGAATAAAATCTTATCCATAGTTCAAGTAAGTATTGAGTGGGTGGTATCGTGGATCTTTAGTATTATTCCAGAGGATTTATCTTTTTTAAAAAAATTTTTTAATAATGGATAGTGTCAAAATTAACATCTTGCAATGGAATTCACAAAGCATCTTACCAAAAAAGTTAGATTTTGAACAATTATTATTTTTAGAGAAAATTCATATTGCTGTACTGAGTGAGACTTGGTTGTCTTCTAATTCTGCACTTCATATCAAAGACTACAATATTTTTCGCCATGATAGGTCTGATTCATATGGAGGTGTTGCGATTTTCACCCATAGTTCTATTAAAGCCCAAATCTGCCCATCTAGATTACCTAACTCAGCTATAGAGGTAGTTCATGTTAAAATTTTTAATTGTAAATTTGTTCAGGATGTCATTTCTGTATATTGTCCACCGAATATTCAAACTGTGCAAAATGATTGGGACTCGTTGTTTTCAATAGCTCACTCGAAAACCTTGATTTTAGGAGATTTTAATGCACATCATCTTAATTGGTCTACCAAAACAAATTATAAAGGGAAGCAAATATTTGACTCCTTGATTGATCGTAACTTTATTATTTTAAATAGTGGAAAACCTACACGCTTTAAAGTGGTTAATGATGTCTTGCAAGAATCTGCTCCCGATATTTCCATAGCTTCATCGGATATTGGATTACTATTCCATTGGCAGGTGTCTAATGAGTCTTTAGGCAGCGATCACTTGATGGTTAAAATTTCAACGGTTTACAATTCAAATTCTCAAATAATAAAAAAAAGAAATTTTAGCAAAGCAGATTGGGTAGGTTATCGTAAGTACTAGTAATTAATAAAGCTTTAATAGATTTTAATGTTAATGTTAATCCAGACGTAGCCTATGATACTTTTGTAAATATTATAAACGATGCCGCTGATGTAAATATTCCGCACTCTAAGATAAATCAAAATCCTTGTAGTAAATTTAGCCCAAAATCTTATTGGTCCCCTTTGTTATCAAAAAATATCGCGAAAAGACGTTTAGCTTTGGCAACTTTTAGAAAGAATCCCACTCCAGATAATCTTAACGCGTTACAAGAACAAATTCGGGAAGCGCAAAGAGTTACAAGAAGGGCTAGAAATGAGGGATTTCGTACCTTTTGTTCATCTTTTGGTGAGAAAGCTTCTGCGCATAGTGTCTTACGAGGCATGAGATGGTTTAAAAGGACATCGCCATTGTAAAAAAATTATAAATCAATCGTTAAGTGAAAGCTTACTTTATAACTTGGGTCCGGACTCTGCATGCCCTCCAGAACCAATTTTTTTATCAAGGAATGATAAATTAGAAGTTAGTATAACGAAACAAGAACTTGATAAATGTATTAAAGACAAAGATTCTGCTCCAGGTAGCGATAACATTTCATATTCAATGATTAAAAATTTGCCTGAGAAGGCAAAACAATTTCTCTTACAAATATATAATCAGTTTTTTACTTTAAATTATGTTCCAAAGCAATGGCGTCAGATCCGTGTAATTACGATTCCTAAAGAGGGACGTGATTTGACTTCAATTTTTGGAATAAGACCTATTTCCTTAATGTCTTGTATGTGTAAAATTTTTCATTCCATAATTAATGCGAGGATCGAATGGTTTTTAGAAAAAAATAATTGTTTCGCCAAACAAACAGTAGGTTTTAGAAAAACTCGCTCGTGTCTAGACAACTTAAATTCTTTTATCACATATATACAAATTGGTTTCTCAAATAATTTATCAACCATTGGATGCTTTGTGGATATAGATAACGCTTATAATAATGTAGACGTCACCTCGCTTTTGCTAATCTTGGACCAACTTGGAGTTGGAGCTAAGTATTGTAAATATTTATGGAACTTTTTACAAGAGAGATATTTAACAATCGAGGGCCATGATTGTGTTATTTCTAGAATTTCCAGGCAGGGGTTAGCTCAAGGTGACCCTTTGTCTCCGTTGTTATTCAATGTTGCCACAATTAATGTATGTAAGTCAATACCTAACTCTGTATCTATTTTGCAATATGCTGATGATTTTGTTATTTATAAGTCCTCTTGCAACATTGAATTAGCGGCAATCGATTTACAAAATTCTTTAAATATTTTTAGTGTTGTTTTGGATAGCCTTAACCTTAATATTTCCTTTAGCAAGACTAAATTTTGTATTTTTAGCAGAGGTTACAAAAAATATACAGCCCATTTATCCATTAAAGGCAACCAACTGGAACAGGTGGATACAATCCGGTACTTAGGTGTGTGGTTGGATCGTTCATTGAGGTGGGGCAGACATATAAATGAAGTGTCCAAGAAAGTTCTTAAATATATAAATGTTTTTAAAATTCTGTCAGGTTCTAGCTGGGGTGTCCATCCAAAACATTTAAGATTATTATATATCTCATTAATAAGAAGTCGAATTGACTATGCAAGTTTTTTTTATGATAATAGTGCAAATCTTCATTTAGGAAAATTGGATAAAATTCAAAATCAGTTTATGAGGGTAATAGGTGGTTTTATTAAAACGACGCCTATTCATGTCATGGAAAGTGATTTGTGTCTTCAGCCATTATTCCTGCGTCGTAGATATTTAGCTGGAAAGTTCTGGCTTAAAATTAAATCAGCACAGGCAAATTACGAAGATTTTAACTTAATTTCTAAGCTGTCTGTATTATATAATTCTTCTAGATATTGGTATAATAAAAGAACTCCAGCACTAATAGTATATATAATCTTTTAAAAGATCTTAAAATTAACAACAAGATTAATTTGAACATGTTTTCTTTAAATACTTGGGTCAACAATATAGACAGCCAATCTTTTATTAAACCTAATGCAAATTTCATGTATAAGGCTAAAAAACAATATAATACCCTACATTTGAGTAATCTGTTCAAACGTTTTGTTGAGTCTGAATATCGCGGATTCAACAAAGGTTTTACAGATGGTTCTAAGGAGTCTGAGGGTTCAGGTGCTTCGTTTTATGATGCAGAACAAAACTTAGGTTTGAAATTGCAGATAAATGCCAATATATGTATAATGGAAATTGAACTAATTGCTATCGCAGAAGCTCTGTCATATGTAGAATCGACGCATCAGGTGAATACAGTGGTATTAACAGACTCAAAAAGTTCACTCCAATATTTGGCTCGGTGTACCTCGACTTTTCGAGGTATATAGTATATAATGAATATAATGAACTGCGTTCTGCTACCAAAAAATGTATATAGTATATAGTGAAACCACGCCCTGCTACCAGAAAATGTATATTGAATAATGTAGGGTAGGGTGTGCCGCATTTGTGGAAGCGTGCTGAGGGGGAGGTTATTTATTAATTCTTTACCTTATAGTCGGTCTTAGGATAATAGAAATTGTACAGTACCTTATCTTCATAATTCACAACACAAACACTGATTGTTCACGGCCGCCATGGAATGTTTCACATTAGTCTTCTTCACTTAGGGTTACTTGCACTATTATCTTTTGTAGGTTTGTCTTTGTCAGGTTAAATATCAAGAGGGAATACACAAAAGGGAAATCAAATAAGGCTGAGGGAAAATCACACCGCTAATTAATATATCGACTCAGGAAGGTCGTGCGCTCGCGTCGGCCGTCTCACGTGCCCCTTTTACTACTTCTCGATAACTACTACTGACCGCTCGCGCGGGGTGTTCGCACAAGACTCCAAACTAGTCGGGGTTGCCATATATGAACAAACATAGCCCCCGCCCTAAACATCTAATGTTTACGAGAAAATGGGAGTAGCTAACTAATAGGTAGACGAACTAATTTGGTTAAGGCTCTCTTTAGGATACCTGTCGATGACTTAACATCGACCACACGCACAATGCTATCTTTACCAGGATAAAGTTGGGAAATGCGACCACGTCGCCACTGTAAAGGGGGTAAATTATCATCTTTGATGAGGACTAGCTCGCCTACTGTTGGAGGATTCACTGGATCAGTCCACTTCTGCCTAGTCTGCAGAGTGTATAGGTACTCTAACTGCCACCTCGACCAAAAATGTTGAGTTATCTGTTGCACTACTTGAAAACGGGTTAAACGATTAATTTTTACATTGTTATAGGGATACTCCGGCAAAGCACTAAGAGGTTGGCCAATCAAAAAATGACCAGGCGTCAAAACTTCTAGATCGTTAGGGTCATTAGATAAGGGACATAACGGCCGGGAATTTAATACCGCTTCAATTTTAGCAAAAATTGTAGTTAATTCCTCGAATGTTAAAGGAGTTTCATAAACGACCACCGACTCTGATGATTCCTTCTTTGTCTAGAAAGAGTGAGAGTCGTCTTAGGGAAGACCGCAAGGAAACGCTACGCGCTAACGCGATAAGGATACAGATAGCTCAACGGGTAAGTTTCGGGTTTTATTTATAAATTTCACCATTGTTATCTAAGGGGTAAGCAATCATGGTTTGAGGGGTCTCTTCAACCTTCCAGAATTTCTCGATGAGACGGGATAAGGATATTCCAGTCATGGGGGGCTCTAATTCACCATAATCGGCAGCGACTGGACCGCAAACAATATAACCAAAAATTGTAGATAAAGCAGTAAGGCCGTTAAAGTTAAATATTTTATCTTGTAATAAAGCGCGCCGAACACGTCAGCACCCAATAGTATATCTATCGGGCCAGGCTTATTATAGGTAGGGTCAGCAAGGGAAAAATCACTATTAGGAAAAACACAGACTCAGGGAACTCAAACTCAGGATGCGTACCGGCAATCACATCTATAACTATAGCAGAGGTTGACACCTCAGGGAAGGAATTATACAAAGGTTTAAAACACAGGGAAATAGAACCACGGGAAACCACTAAAGGAATATTACCTATGCCACGTACAGGGGCACAGGAGGGGGAGATGGTCAAATTGAGGTAATTAACAACAAGATCGGTTGTAATGAGGCAACCCTGGGCACCGGTATCACATAAGGCACGCGCTTCAATATAATAACCACTAGCAGTTTTAACGTGTAATTTAACAGTAGGCAATAATATAAGGGAATTGGGTGAGATATTAAGGCAAGGGGAAGGGGGAGTAATACAAGTATCTAGCTATGTGGGTCTATCTTCTCTATTATAGGAATTATCACGATATCTTATATTATTTTCAACCTGTCTAGGTTGGGGCGGAGCATTTTCTCTGGGGGGAGAAGCTCTCTGGGAATGTCGTTGGGGGGAGCGCTGGAGTTGCGAAGGGGAATATTTCTCATGCTGGCCCCCGCCCATATGGGGACCGCGGGTAGAAGAAGGACAGGTACGCGGATAATTGCGTTTATTAAATTTGGAATTACAATTATAATTGCGATTGGATGAGGTGGGATACATTGGGTTACGGGAATCATTAAAACATAGCATAGTGTGATGGGATGAGCGACCGCAGGTTGAACATTTGTAGTCCCGCTTGCACATAAGAATTGAATGTTTGTCCAAACACCTATAACATAACCGGGAATGTTTTACAAATCCCGATCTTTCTCTAGGATTCATAGCTCTAAATTCGGGACATTCACGGAGGTAATGGGAAGAGGAAGCACACAGGTAACATTTTTTACTATTATTTATTACAGGTAACATTTTTTGTCTATTGTTTAATATAGGGGAGGGAGGAGCCGCAAAGTAAGTATGTTTAGGTACAGTACTTTTAAATTTCGTCAGGTTAGAATCTACAAGGGAGGTGTTGCCAACGTTGTCATGGTGACGACATTCGTCTTCCAAAAAGGTAATAAGATTTTTAAAGGTAGGTAATTCATCAGCGTCACCGCCATAACAACGCTCAAAACGGGATTTCAAATCAGAGGGAAGCTTAGTCAAACATATATGTACTAACATATAAGACCATGAGGAGACGGGTAACTCTAAACGTTCTAAACAGCGATAGGCAGTTAACAAGGGGTTCAAAAAGGCCGCGCGCAAACCTGTAAATTTATTCGAAATCTCCGGCAGGGTAAGTATCTGGGTTATGTAGGTATCAGCAAGAACCCGTGTATTGTGATACCGCTGTTTCAACAACTCACGAGCAACTTCATAGTTGCCTTCTTCAATTTTTAAATGTAACAACAACCGCTTAGGTTCATCTGCCAAGGATCCAACCAAGTACTGTAATTTCATTGTGGGGGTTAAATGGTGTTGGGAATCTACTACACTGTCAAACTGATCAATAAAACTTATCCACGAGTCAGGACGTCCATCAAACTTAGGGATAGGTAAATCAGGTAATCTATTATAAGGAGTTCGCTCAGTAATATTTCTACTACTCATTCTTACGGGTGTACTGGCCATGACAGGATCAACTACGGGAGCAGGTGGGCACAACTCTAACTGACGCACCCGGAGGTCGTCTATTTTCTTATTTACTAAACGCACTTCTTTTTTTACATAACTAATTTCTTGGTAATCGATAGCCGGGTCTAACCCACCCAGGAGCACTGAGGACGCGTTTACAAATAAATTACAATGAGAATCTAAATCCTTGAACCTAACTAATAATCTAGGTATTTCAGAAGTGCCAAGAAGTTCCGAGGTATCGGCAATCCAATCGGAAACAAAGCGTACCACACCTATATTTTTTCTATATTCTGCGCTTTCCGTATATAAGGAACATTTTACTGTTTCATCATGAGTAGCCATTTTAAATTATCAAGTAAACTAATAACTGAACTAAAATAATAAAATTAATAAACGCGTAATAAACAATGAACCCACTACCAACGGGCGAGATCAGAAATCAAGTAAACAAATAACTCAACTAAAATATTAAAAAAATAATAAACTCGTAATAAACAATGAACCCACTACCAACGGGCGAAATCAGAAATCAAGTAAACAAATAACTCAACTAAAATATTAAAAAAAATAATAAACTCGTAATAAACAATGAATCCACAACAGCTGGCGAGATAAGAAACCAGTTACGGTCAAGTTCAGGGACGCGTCGCATCTACATATATCGCAATACAACAAAATAATATGATATACAATATGACTACAATTAAGGCTTAAGCTTCATTTAAATAAAAATAAAAAAAGGGTAACAATAAAAGTGTAGGGATAATATTTTAAAGTAAGTTAGTTTTTTAAGGAAATTATATTAAAATATTTTAACTAACTTCAATTATAATTTAAAACGGGATAGGTAATAACGTATAGGCGTAATATTATAAAATATATGTAACCATATTATGTGTATTTATTATATTTTGTATTTAATATATAAAATTATATTCAATATTTATTTATATATTTTACACATTATAAATTCACCCTACACAATTATATATTCAATATTATATGTATAAAAATTTCATATAACATTATTTTTTAAACAACTCGATGCGAACACGTTTTAAAAGGTTAGGAAATCAAATTATATTGTAATTATGCGTTAGGTACCAAATTAAGAGCCAAAATACCAAAACGGGAGAATAACACTGTAATCAAAGGGACTCAGGGGCATGAAACTACGCTCTGCTACCAGAAAATGTATATAGTATTTAATGAATATAATGAACTGCGTTCTGCTACCAAAAAATATATATAGTATATAGTGAAACCACGCTCTGCTACCAGAAAATGTATATTGAATAATGTAGGGTAGTGTGTGCCGCATTTGTGGAAGCGTGCTGAGGGGGAGGTTATTTATTAATTATTTACCTTATAGTCGGTCTTAGGATAATAGAAATTGTACAGTACCTTATCTTCATAATTCACAACACAAACACTGGTTGTTCACGGCCGCCATGGAATGTTTTACATTAGTCTTCTTCACTTAGGGTTACTTGCACTATTATCTTTTGTAGGTTTGTCTTTGTCAGGTTCAATATCAAGAGGGAATACACAAAAGGGAAATCAAATAAGGCTGAGGGAAAATCACACCGCTAATTAATATTAGATTCAGGAAGGACGTGCGCTCGCGTCGGCCGTCTCACGTGCCCCTTTTACTACAACTCGACAACTACTACTAACTACTACTAACCGCTCGCGCGGGGTGTTCGCATAAGACTCTAAAGTAGTCGGGGTTGCCATATGTGAACAAACAATATATATATATATATATATATATATATATATATATATATATATATATATATATATATATATATATATATATATATATATATATATATATATATATATATATATATATATATATATATATATATATATATATATATATATATATATATATATATATATATATATATATATATATATATATATATATATATATATATATATATATATATATATATATATATATATATATATATATATATATATATATATATATATATATATATATATATATATATATATATATATATATATATATATATATATATATATATATATATATATATATATATATATATATATATATATATATATATATATATATATATATATATATATATATATATATATATATATATATATATATATATATATATATATATATATATATATATATATATATATATATATATATATATATATATATATATATATATATATATATATATATATATATATTATAAGTTATTATAAGTTCCGAGGTATCGGCAATCCAATCGGAAACAAAGCGTACCACACCTATATTTTTTCTATATTCTGCGCTTTCCGTATATAAGGAACATTTTACTGTTTCATCATGAGTAGCCATTTTAAATTATCAAGTAAACTAATAACTGAACTAAAATATTAAAAATTAATAAACGCGTAATAAACAATGAACCCACTACCAACGGGCGAGATCAGAAATCAAGTAAACAAATAACTCAACTAAAATATTAAAAAAATAATAAACTCGTAATAAACAATGAACCCACTACCAACGGGCGAAATCAGAAATCAAGTAAACAAATAACTCAACTAAAATATTAAAAAAAATAATAAACTCGTAATAAACAATGAATCCACAACAGCTGGCGAGATAAGAAACCAGTTACGGTCAAGTTCAGGGACGCGTCGCATCTACATATATCGCAATACAACAAAATAATATGATATACAATATGACTACAATTAAGGCTTAAGCTTCATTTAAATAAAAATAAGAAAAAGGGTAACAATAAAAGTGTAGGGATAATATTTTAAAGTAAGTTAGTTTTTTAAGGAAATTATATTAAAATATTTTAACTAACTTCAATTATAATTTAAAACGGGATAGGTAATAACGTATAGGCGTAATATTATAAAATATATGTAACCATATTATGTGTATTTATTATATTTGTATTTAATATATAAAATTATATTCAATATTTATTTATATATTTTACACATTATAAATTCACCCTACACAATTATATATTCAATATTATATGTATAAAAATTTCATATAACATTATTTTTTAAACAACTCGATGCGAACACGTTTTAAAAGCTTATGAAATCAAATTATATTGTAATTATGCGTTACGTACCAAATTAAGAGCCAAAATACCAAAACGTGAGAATAACACTGTAATCAAAGGGACTCAGGGGCATGAAACTACGCTCTGCTACCAGAAAATGTATATAGTATATAGTGAATATAATGAACTGCGTTCTGCTACCAAAAAATGTATATAGTATATAGTGAAACCACGCTCTGCTACCAGAAAATGTATATTGAATAATGTAGGGTAGGGTGTGCCGCATTTGTGGAAGCGTGCTGAGGGGGAGGTTATTTATTAATTATTTACCTTATAGTCGGTCTTAGGATAATAGAAATTGTACAGTACCTTATCTTCATAATTCACAACACAAACACTGGTTGTTCACGGCCGCCATGGAATGTTTTACATTAGTCTTCTTCACTTAGGGTTACTTGCACTATTATCTTTTGTAGGTTTGTCTTTGTCAGGTTCAATATCAAGAGGGAATACACAAAAGGGAAATCAAATAAGGCTGAGGGAAAATCACACCGCTAATTAATATTAGATTCAGGAAGGACGTGCGCTCGCGTCGGCCGTCTCACGTGCCCCTTTTACTACAACTCGACAACTACTACTAACTACTACTAACCGCTCGCGCGGGGTGTTCGCATAAGACTCTAAAGTAGTCGGGGTTGCCATATGTGAACAAACAATATATATATATATATATATATATATATATATATATATATATATATATATATATATATATATATATATATATATATATATATATATATATATATATATATATATATATATATATATATATATATATATATATATATATATATATATATATATATATATATATATATATATATATATATATATATATATATATATATATATATATATATATATATATATATATATATATATATATATATATATATATATATATATATATATATATATATATATATATATATATATATATATATATATATATATATATATATATATATATATATATATATATATATATATATATATATATATATTGTTTATTCATATTTGCGCCGCCCCCTGCGATGACCGCGCGGGTCGTCGTCTTTGTCGAACAGCCGTCGAAAAAGTCGTCGTCGTTGCACGTGAGACGGCGGTAACAGTGCAAGTAACCCTAAGTGAAGAAGACTGGTGTGAAACATTCCATGTTGCCATGAACGACCAGTGTTTGTGTTGTGAATTATGAAGATAAGGTACTGTACATTTTTATTATCCTAAGACCGACTATAAAGTAAATAATTAATATAAAACCTCCCCCTCAGCACGCTTCCACAATTGCTGAATCACCCTACTCCCTTCAATATACATTTTTTGGTAGCAGAGCGTTGTTGCCTACCCTATTCAATATATACATTTTCTGGTAGCAGAGCGTGGTTTTATACCTCTGAATCCCCTTGACTATAGTGTTATTCTCCCGTTTTGGTATTTTGGCTCTTAATTTGGTACCTAGCGCATAATTACAATATAATTTACATAATTTACTTGATTTCCTAACCTTTTTAAAAAACGTGCTCGTAACGACGCCATTTGTGACCTAAACGTTTATAGTTTAATATAGTATAGAATTATACTACGCGTTTCACCCGAGTATGCTCGTGAATTATATTTTATATATATAATATTATATAACATTTTTATTCATATAATATTGAATATATAAATGTTTAGTGTGAACGTATAATGTGTTATATATATAAATAAATATTGAATATAATTTTATATATTAAATATAAAATATAATAAATAAATATAATATGGTTACATATATTATAATATTACGCCTATACGTTGTTACCTATTCCGTTTCAAATTATAATAATTGAAGTTAGTTAAAATAGTTTAATATAATGCCCTTAAAAAACTTACTTACTTTAAAATATTACCCCTACACTTTTTTTTTATTATTACCCCTTTTTTTTATTTTTATTTAAATGAAGTTTAAGCCTTAATTATAGTTATAGTCATGTTATATATCATAATATGTTATTATATTGCGATATAGTAAATTGCCGACTCGACGCGCGTTCCCAACCATAACTGGTTTCTTATCTCGCTCGTTGTTAGTGGATTCATTGTTTATTACGTGTCTATTAAGTTTTTAATATTTTAGTTGAGTTATTTATTTACTTGATAATTTAAAATGGCTACTCATGATGAAACAGTAAAATGTTCCTTATTTACGGAAAGCACAGAATATAGAAAAAATATAGGTGTGGTACGCTTTGTTTCCGATTGGATTACCGATACCTCGGAACTTCTTGGTACTTCTGAAATACCTAGATTATTTATTAGGTTCAAGGACTTAGATTCTCATTGTAATTCATTTGTAAACGCGTCCTCGGTGCTCCTGGGTGGGTTAGACCCAGCTATCGATTCCCAAGAAATTAATTATGTAAAAAAAGAAGTGCGTTTAGTAAATAAGAAGATAGACGACCTCCGGGTGCGTCAATTACAGTTGTGCCCACCTGCTCCCGTAGTTGATCCCGTCATGGCCGATACACCCGTGGGAGTGAGTAATAAAAATATTACTGAGCGAACTCCTTATAATAGGTTACCTGATTTACCTATCCCTAAGTTTGATGGACGTCCTAATTCCTGGATAAGTTTTATTGATCAGTTTGACAGTGTAGTAGATTCCCAACACCATTTGACCTCCACAATGAAATTGCAGTACTTAGTTGGATCCTTAGCAGATGAACCTAAGCGGTTGTTGCTACATTTAAAAATTGAAGAAGGCAACTATGAAAGATAACAGTGCAAGTGCAAGTTACGATTGAGGAAGGACGTGCGCTCGCGCCGCCGTTTCACGTGCCACTTTTTTACTACTCGCGCCGACTGATCTAGTTAGATGCGCAATAATTCGCTCTATCGAATAGCATTAAAATGTAGAAACCGGCAATTTTCGACTTGAGCGGTGTTGTAAGCTAAGAGACGTTATGACATGATAGTAGCAAAAGAGACTTGGCTAGACGAAATAATAAGGTTAGGTTATATTCGTATTACTTTAAGTGATTTTGGTTTAATACTTCCTTATTATCCCTGTTTTGCTCACAGATTTTCTGATATTCTTTTAATTTTAGTTATTTGTCGTTCTTTCATATATTTAATAACAAGATACTTTGATAGTTTCTTGGTATTCATATATTTTTCTTATTGTTTGTCTAATAATATTGTGTGTACTTAGTAATTTGATATTGTAGTAAGGTTGTTGTAGTATTTACTTGACGCCGACTTCAAAATTATAAAATATTTTTTATTTACTTAAGTAATCATTAATTTAATTTAACAAAGAAAAAATACGAACGTATTACTTTGTGCCGAAATTTATTTTTTGCTTTTAAGTTAACTTTTTTGCTTTAGACTAGAACTTTTTTACTTTTTGAAGTCGGTTCTTTTTTGTTAAAAATTACTTTATTTAACGATTTTGAGTGATGGGTAGACCGAGCAAGGATGCCTCTCGAATGGTTCAGCAATGCTCCAACTGTGCTGTGGTAAGGACGGAAACCGGATTGGAAAGGACATAGTAAATTGTTTTCAGAGAGAAAAGAGAAGAGTTAGCTATTGACTATGGATTCAAGGATAGAATTGGAAGGATAGACTCGTAGGACGGTAATCAGTGATGTTGGAGGGTAGCGGAGAAAGACCAAAGAAATGTGAGGCGAAAGGTCTTAATATCACCGCCAGTTCGGTGCAGCTTAAAACAATTATAGCGGGAATTAAAAAATGCTAGTGGACTGTATTTTTGTTTGATATAAAATTAGTGAAAGAACCCGATAATAATGGCGGCCACTCACAAAAACGAATAGAAACGGAAAATTGATGTGCCAGCTACAGTACGGGTTTAATTGGACAAAATAAAAGATATATGTAGCTGGGGAAAGTAGAACAATCGCACACTTACTTGGTTAGAGGTCTTCCTTGTATCCTTTCGTCGTGGTTGCACGTGGTGGCTCAGCCGCGGCTGGTTATTTCCAATCTTCACCTAGCTAGGCCTTGTTTATCGTTATCTTTATGTTACATACACAGAACTACTATTTTTGAATTATCAAGGCGCACACGTTGTCTTTAGTAGCGGGGTCATATTATAAGAGAAGCAAGCGCCCTTTTCCGTGTCGTCCGAGTGAATGGAAGTGCGGCAAGGATATATATAAGTATAGTGTGCGCGTTGTAAAGGAATGGGAATGGGAATGGGAAGTCATTTGCGAGTGGCGGTTTTTTTTTAAATATAGTACTTTTAGTCAAAAATAAATTCCTATTAATTAATTACCAAACACCCCCCCGACCGTGAAGGAACTCCTTTACGAATAAATATTTAAAATTAAGAAAATTAAGTAATTGCGAATTTTAAAGTTAATAAAATAATATACACTAATACAAAAAAAAAATATAGAAAATTGAATATTAATTATTGCGAAGGTAACGGACAAAGTCGCACGATAGGCCTTACGTAAGTGCCATTTTTCGATTTTACTTCTGCTACGCGGACGATGCCATCTTTACCAGGAAAAACTTTCGTTACAATAGCAAGCGGCCATTGCAACGGCGGTGCATTTTCTATATTAATTAAAACAACAGTTCCTTCTTTTACTGGATGAGAGGGAGTATTCCACTTCTCTCTAGTTTGTAGAGTGTGTAAATTTTCATTTTTAAAGCGTTTCCAAAAGGACTGAACTATAGAGTCCAGTAAAGAAAATCTACTGAGTAACTGTTGTCGTTCTGCGGTTAAATCAGCAGCGGGCAAAAAATTTAAAGGAGTTCTATTTAAAAAATGAGCGGGAGTAAGCATAGAAGGCTCAGAAGGGTCAGTACTCAATACGTATAACGGACGACTATTAAGCACAGCTTCGATCTGACTGAGAACAGTCAGCATCTCCTCATAAGTCAAAATTTGAGTTCCTGTGACTCGAAAAAGTAGCGATTTAACAACTTTAATATTAGCCTCCCATATACCACCGAAGTAGCTAGCGGCGGGAGGATTCATTTTCCAACAAATGCGGTGCTTTGTCAATTCAAAGCTAAAGGCTTTATAATATTCATTATTTTTTAAGAAAATATCTAGCTCGTTTAAGTAAGCTTTAGAAGAAACAAAATTTTTACCGTTGTCGCTATACAAAAACTTACACGGTCCTCGTCTAGATAGAAACCTCTTAAAAGCATCTAAAAATGATTCAGAGCTTAAACTAGAAGCAAGTTCTAAATGCACTGCTTTAGTGACTAAACATATAAACAAGCATAAATAAGCCTTCTGACTACGAACGCCGCGTTTCCTAGCCAGAGTAATATACAGAGGACCGGCGTAGTCGACTCCTGTATGCGTGAAAGCGTTACTTTGCTCTAGGCGACACGGTGGCAAATCAGCCATAGCGGGAAACGTACGTTTAGGATTTTAGCGGTAACATTTATTACATTTATGAATGCGGGATTTAATAATTCGTCGCGCTGACAAAATCCAAAATTTTTGTCTAATAATTGACATTAATAATTGCGGTCCAGCGTGACAATTTTCGCGGTGATAATAATCAATTAATAAATCTATGACATGACCTTTTTTAGGCAATAATACAGGGTGCTTTTGAGTATAATCTAAAGATGACCGAGTTAAACGACCACCTACGCGAATAATATTTTCATGAATGAAAGGAAATAATTTTTGAAGCATTGGCGAACAGGTCTTGCCCTTTTTTAAATTCTCTAAATCTTTAGAAAAGTGAGTTAATTGTAAAGCTTCTACTACCCTTGCTTCGGCTTCATCTAAATCTTCAGCGGTTATAACAACATTTTTAGGAAGTTTTTAATAAAACGCAAGAAATAAACTACGGAACAAAGATATTTAAGCCAAGAGGAAAATTTTAGACTTAAAGAAATTAGCGGATTTTCTTGTGAAATTTGAGTAACATGTGTTACCGTGCGTTGTTCGGGTAAAGCCGATATACTCGTCGCTGAAAATTTCTTAATAGACCACTCTTGTATCGGTAAAGAAATCCAAGAGGGTCCTGAAAACCAAAGGTCATGATCAAGTAATTGATAAGGCAGAAGTCCGCGGGAAATACAATCGGCTGGGTTTTCTACTCCAGCGATATGATACAAACAATCAGGCGATAAAAGCGATTGAAACTGCGAAATTCTATTAGCGACATAAGTGTGAAATCTGTGAGGTGAAGAACAAACCCAACACAGTGCGACAGTTGAGTCGGAAAATGCGAAAATATTATCGATAGGATGTCTCACAGAAAGCGAGTCATATACTGTACGAACTAACTTCGCAAGTAATAACAACGCGTTTAATTCTAATCTGGCTAGCGTTATTACGTTAGAAGGAGACGAAACGCGAGATTTTGTGCATATTAATTTAACAATAGGACTTTCGAGTCCGTTACAAATATGAATATAAATGACACACCCGTATGCCTTTTTGCTAGCGTCAGCAAAAGCGAGCAGAGAGACTTTTGATTGATTTTCAACGCCTAAATGACGAGGTATTTTAAGTTGCGATAGTAAAGGCAATTCGGCCATATATGTGTGCCACTTCTCAACAATGTGAGAAGGCGGAGCTTCGTCCCAAGACAATTTTAAAATCCATAATTCTTTAATAATTAATTTTGCTAACAAAATAACTGGGCCAACCAGAACTAAAACATCATAAAGACGAGCGGTTGCGGATAAGATTGCGCGTTTGGTACAAGTTTGCGGAGGTCGTGTAACACAGAATGGTAAACTATTAAAAGCGGGAAACCAATGCAACCCCAAGATTTTGAAGGTGCTTTCATCATCGAAGGATAAGCTATCAGAATGACGATGTGACTCTGGTATGTGACTGAGTAATTCAGAAGAATTACTTGTCATTTCACCAGGTCAAATCCGCCATCTTTAAATAAATGAATTAGTTGTTTGGCTGCTTCAACTGCTTATGGCAACGCAGAAGCTGAAGAAGCAAGGTCATCCATATAGACGTCCCTTTCTAACACAGAAGCGGCATAAGGATATTTATCTTTTCTTTGTCTCGCTAACTCACGTAACGTACGTAGAGCAAGGAAAGGAGAGGAGCGCAATCCGAAGGTGACTATTAAATTCGTAAGTTTCTAGTGATTCTTCTGAAGAAAATCTATATAAAATTCTTTGAAATTTACGAAGCGGAGGATGTACATGAATACACAAATACATTTGCTTTACATCAGCGAAAAAAGCAATTTTAAAAAGTCTAACATTTAATTTTTTTTTTTTTTCAGCTTCACGCTTTATCCCGCACAGGGCAGGGTAGGCAGAGGGAACTGCAGGAACCATAAGAACCTAGTGTTAAGACACTCCGTTACTTAGTCCCTGCTTACTCCGTCCCCACTTTCCGCCGCCGCCACTTTCTAACATTTAATAATATATTGAAAATCTCTGCTTGTAAATTACAACCTGTATGAAGAATGTCGTTCAAAGAGAGACCCGTGTCCGTGGCCGCACTACCATCTAGAACAATTCTAAGACGAGTGGAAGCTTTATCATTACGGATCACAGGGTGATGCGGTAAATAATATCCTAGTGAAAGACAGTCGTCAGGAGCGACTTTAGAAAGAATTCCTTTGTCTATATAATCCTGCACGACTTCATTATATTTCTCACGCAACTCGGGAGATTTAACGAATTTTTTCTCTAAATACAAATATCTTTTCTTAGCGGTAATGAAAGAATTTCCTAATCTTTCAGGGTTGTCTTGAAAAGGAAGCGCAACAGAAAAACTACCATCGTTATTTCTAGAGGTGGTAGAAGTGTAGATAGGCTCACACTCCTGTTCAGAAGGACTCAAATATTTTTGACCTGGTACTTCTTCAGTAAACCAGAATTTTTCTAAAATAGTGTCAAGAGGTTCGCGAGTAAATGAACAAACCGACGACGTGCGTGAAAGAGGAGCGATGACAGGTGCATCACCCATTACAATATAACCTAAAGCGGTTTCAAAAGCGGAAGGTAAATTACCGGAACCTTTAATTTTATTGAAAAGCAAAATATCGCAATATAGATTTACTCCCAACAATAAATCAATAGGTCTGGGTTTTGAAAAATCATCATCTGCGAGCGGTATGTCTTTAATTAAATCCTTCATCGCGATCACATCGATACGTGAATCAGGAAGTTGTGACGTAATATGTTCAACAACTAGCGGTCGTATATTATATTCTTTCTCGCTATCGAAACGTGATGAAAATTTGATAGAGGATACTCCGAGAATTTTTGCGAAGTTCCACCTATACCTTGAACCTCGGAAAAGCGATTTTGAGAATAAATTGGAAGCGATAAGCGCTTACAACATGCGGAAGAGATAGACGACTGACTGAAGACGACTGACTTAGTGGACCCTGGTTCACTTTGTGATTTTTTAAGAAAATATCTAGCTCGTTTAAGTAAGCTTTAGAAGAAACAAAATTTTTACCGTTGTCGCTATACAAAAACTTACACGGTCCTCGTCTAGATAGAAACCTCTTAAAAGCATCTAAAAATGATTCAGAGCTTAAACTAGAAGCAAGTTCTAAATGCACTGCTTTAGTGACTAAACATATAAACAAGCATAAATAAGCCTTCTGACTACGAACGCCGCGTTTCCTAGCCAGAGTAATATACAGAGGACCGGCGTAGTCGACTCCTGTATGCGTGAAAGCGTTACTTTGCTCTAGGCGACACGGTGGCAAATCAGCCATAGCGGGAAACGTACGTTTAGGATTTTAGCGGTAACATTTATTACATTTATGAATGCGGGATTTAATAATTCGTCGCGCTGACAAAATCCAAAATTTTTGTCTAATAATTGACATTAATAATTGCGGTCCAGCGTGACAATTTTCGCGGTGATAATAATCAATTAATAAATCTATGACATAACCTTTTTTAGGCAATAATACAGGGTGCTTTTGAGAATAATATAAAGATGAACGAGTTAAACGACCACCTACGCGAATAATATTTTCATGAATGAAAGGAAATAATTTTGAAGCATTGGCGAACAGGTCTTGCCCTTTTTTAAATTCTCTAAATCTTTAGAAAAGTGAGTTAATTGTAAAGCTTCTACTACCCTTGCTTCGGCTTCATCTAAATCTTCAGCGGTTATAACAACATTTTTAGGAAGTTTTTTAATAAAACGCAAGAAATAAACTACGGAACGAAGATATTTAAGCCAAGAGGAAAATTTTAGACTTAAAGAAATTAGCGGATTTTCTTGTGAAATTTGAGTAACATGTGTTACCGTGCGTTGTTCGGGTAAAGCCGATATACTCGTCGCTGAAAATTTCTTAATAGACCACTCTTGTATCGGTAAAGAAATCCAAGAGGGTCCTGAAAACCAAAGGTCATGATCAAGTAATTGAGAAGGCAGAAGTCCGCGGGAAATACAATCGGCTGGGTTTTCTACTCCAGCGATATGATACAAACAATCAGGCGATAAAAGCGATTGAAACTGCGAAATTCTATTAGCGACATAAGTGTGAAATCTGTGAGGTGAAGAACAAACCCAACACAGTGCGACAGTTGAGTCGGAAAATGCGAAAATATTATCGATAGGATGTCTCACAGAAAGCGAGTCATATACTGTACGAACTAACTTCGCAAGTAATAACAACGCGTTTAATTCTAATCTGGCTAGCGTTATTACGTTAGAAGGAGACGAAACGCGAGATTTTGTGCATATTAATTTAACAATAGGACTTTCGAGTCCGTTACAAATATGAATATAAATGACACACCCGTATGCCTTTTCGCTAGCGTCAGCAAAAGCGAGCAGAGAGACTTTTGATTGATTTTCAACGCCTAAATGACGAGGTATTTTAAGTTGCGATAGTAAAGGCAATTCGGCCATATATGTGTGCCACTTCTCAACAATGTGAGAAGGCGGAGCTTCGTCCCAAGACAATTTTAAAATCCATAATTCTTTAATAATTAATTTTGCTAACAAAATAACTGGGCCAACCAGAACTAAAACATCATAAAGACGAGCGGTTGCGGATAAGATTGCGCGTTTGGTACAAGTTTGCGGAGGTCGTGTAACACAGAATGGTAAACTATTAAAAGCGGGAAACCAATGCAACCCCAAGATTTTGAAGGTGCTTTCATCATCGAAGGATAAGCTATCAGAATGACGATGTGACTCTGGTATGTGACTGAGTAATTCAGAAGAATTACTTGTCATTTCACCAGGTCAAATCCGCCATCTTTAAATAAATGGATTAGTTGTTTGGCTGCTTCAACTGCTTATGGCAACGCAGAAGCTGAAGAAGCAAGGTCATCCATATAGACGTCCCTTTCTAACACAGAAGCGGCATAAGGATATTTATCTTTTCTTTGTCTCGCTAACTCACGTAACGTACGTAGAGCAAGGAAAGGAGAGGAGCGCAATCCGAAGGTGACTATTAAATTCGTAAGTTTCTAGTGATTCTTCTGAAGAAAATCTATATAAAATTCTTTGAAATTTACGAAGCGGAGGATGTACATGAATACACAAATACATTTGCTTTACATCAGCGAAAAAAGCAATTTTAAAAAGTCTAACATTTAATTTTTTTTTTTTTTTTTCAGCTTCACGCTTTATCCCGCACAGGGCAGGGTAGGCAGAGGGAACTGCAGGAACCATAAGAACCTAGTGTTAAGACACTCCGTTACTTAGTCCCTGCTTACTCCGTCCCCACTTTCCGCCGCCGCCACTTTCTAACATTTAATAATATATTGAAAATCTCTGCTTGTAAATTACAACCTGTATGAAGAATGTCGTTCAAAGAGAGACCCGTGTCCGTGGCCGCACTACCATCTAGAACAATTCTAAGACGAGTGGAAGCTTTATCATTACGGATCACAGGGTGATGCGGTAAATAATATCCTAGTGAAAGACAGTCGTCAGGAGCGACTTTAGAAAGAATTCCTTTGTCTATATAATCCTGCACGACTTCATTATATTTCTCACGCAACTCGGGAGATTTAACGAATTTTTTCTCTAAATACAAATATCTTTTCTTAGCGGTAATGAAAGAATTTCCTAATCTTTCAGGGTTGTCTTGAAAAGGAAGCGCAACAGAAAAACTACCATCGTTATTTCTAGAGGTGGTAGAAGTGTAGATAGGCTCACACTCCTGTTCAGAAGGACTCAAATATTTTTGACCTGGTACTTCTTCAGTAAACCAGAATTTTTCTAAAATAGTGTCAAGAGGTTCGCGAGTAAATGAACAAACCGACGACGTGCGTGAAAGAGGAGCGATGACAGGTGCATCACCCATTACAATATAACCTAAAGCGGTTTCAAAAGCGGAAGGTAAATTACCGGAACCTTTAATTTTATTGAAAAGCAAAATATCGCAATATAGATTTACTCCCAACAATAAATCAATAGGTCTGGGTTTTGAAAAATCATCATCTGCGAGCGGTATGTCTTTAATTAAATCCTTCATCGCGATCACATCGATACGTGAATCAGGAAGTTGTGACGTAATATGTTCAACAACTAGCGGTCGTATATTATATTCTTTCTCGCTATCGAAACGTGATGAAAATTTGATAGAGGATACTCCGAGAATTTTTGCGAAGTTCCACCTATACCTTGAACCTCGGAAAAGCGATTTTGAGAATAAATTGGAAGCGATAAGCGCTTACAACATGCGGAAGAGATAGACGACTGACTGAAGACGACTGACTTAGTGGACCCTGGTTCACTTTGTGAACCAGGGTCCACTAAGCATCTCAAGAAATGAGTGCGGTTATGTCTATCATAAACTTTAATTTTGGCGGTACCTAACAAGGTAGTAGTAGCGGTGCCTGAAATATGATCGCGGGAAATGGTACAAACCGATGCGGAAACATTAGAATCTACATGAGATTCAGAAAAGCGAACTTTCTGAAATTAAACGATTTAACCGATTTCATGTTTTTACACCTTGCTATACAAAAATTAGATTCCGATACTATTAAATTATTTGAAATTACTTATCGTAAACAAAAAAATCCTTCGTATGAAAATCTTGTAGAATTTATTAAGGAACAAAGTAAAATTTTATCTCGTGGTAATTTTAAATCGAATGATTGGTTAGATCAAAATAAATCTCGCTTAAAGACATTGCCCACGCCTAAATCTGCCACTCGCTCCTTTGTTAATATGGAAGGAAGTACAAGTGCATATCATAAGTGTACTTTGTGCAATAATAATAAACATGCGCATTTATATTCGTGTCCTGTTTTTATGAAAATGAACCCGCATAAAAGATTTAATTTTATTAAAAATAACTTATATTGCAATAATTGTTTAAGTATTAAACATAAAACTTTTGCATGTGTTTCTCAGCACACTTGTAATCATTGCTCGCTAAAGCATCATTCTTTGCTACATTTCAATAATCCTAATAAATCTAATTGTAATGTCGTCGTAAATAAGTCTTCGACACGTAATGTTCCGCGTCGCGCTTCTTCTCCCGCACCCGCACCCGCTCCCGCTGGCTCGTCCCGCACTGTGTCGGCCGGTCAATCTGAATGCTCCGGCGTTCAACTCGCTAATAATAATAATATCACCTCTAACATGAAGAAAGTTCGCTTTTCTGAATCTCATGTAGATTCTAATGTTTCCGCATCGGTTTGTACCATTTCCCGCGATCATATTTCAGGCACCGCTACTACTACCTTGTTAGGTACCGCCAAAATTAAAGTTTATGATAGACATAACCGCACTCATTTCTTGAGATGCTTAGTGGACCCTGGTTCACAAAGTGAACATTAGAATCTACATGAGATTCAGAAAAGCGAACTTTCTTCATGTTAGAGGTGATATTATTATTATTAGCGAGTTGAACGCCGGAGCATTCAGATTGACCGGCCGACACAGTGCGGGACGAGCCAGCGGGAGCGGGTGCGGGTGCGGGAGAAGAAGCGCGACGCGGAACATTACGTGTCGAAGACTTATTTACGACGACATTACAATTAGATTTATTAGGATTATTGAAATGTAGCAAAGAATGATGCTTTAGCGAGCAATGATTACAAGTGTGCTGAGAAACACATGCAAAAGTTTTATGTTTAATACTTAAACAATTATTGCAATATAAGTTATTTTTAATAAAATTAAATCTTTTATGCGGGTTCATTTTCATAAAAACAGGACACGAATATAAATGCGCATGTTTATTATTATTGCACAAAGTACACTTATGATATGCACTTGTACTTCCTTCCATATTAACAAAGGAGCGAGTGGCAGATTTAGGCGTGGGCAATGTCTTTAAGCGAGATTTATTTTGATCTAACCAATCATTCGATTTAAAATTACCACGAGATAAAATTTTACTTTGTTCCTTAATAAATTCTACAAGATTTTCATACGAAGGATTTTTTTGTTTACGATAAGTAATTTCAAATAATTTAATAGTATCGGAATCTAATTTTTGTATAGCAAGGTGTAAAAACATGAAATCGGTTAAATCGTTTAATTTCAACTGCTTAAGAGCTTCAACAGAAGAATTAAATTTATTTAAGAAAGACTCGAGCCCAGCCGCACTATTATTATTAAGCGCTTTAAATTCTAACAGCTGATTAAAATAAGCGGAAGCGAGAGAACGAGGATCGTCATATTTTTCTATAAGCGAATTCCAAATAATTAAATAATTTTCAGCGGTAATTGACAAACCCGAACATATAGCCCTAGCCTTATCTGTTAATTTACCTACTAAATAAAAAACTTTTTCGCTGTCACTCAATGAATGGTTGTCGTGAACTATACTTTTAAATTGTTGATAAAAAAGCGGCCAATTACGAATATCACCATTAAATGACATAAGTTCTATAGGTGGCAAATGCGGTTTTAATTTATGTATATTTTGAGACGTATTTGTAGAAATAACATTTAATTTATCATCGAAAATTTTTGAGATGACTCGTTTAACAAAGGAATACATGGTTTCAAACTCTGTCCAAGAATTGTAATCAATAGTTAAATCTGGATTAACATTTAATAATAAAATATTGTAAGAGTCTAAAACACGCTCAAAATCAATACGCAACTAATCGATGTTAAAACTTTCATCCAATAAAGCCTGTTCGGTATTACTATCGAAACATTTTGTGGATTTAAATATACTTTTCATTCTGTTAAACATAGCATCGCGCTTAGCTTCTAAAAGGCTAAGTTGAGTCTCGTCAACCTCCTCCTCTTTTTTACCTCTAACCATTTTGAAAAATAATAAAACAAATTATTAAACTATTATAAGTTATATAAACTTAGATAACAAATATTCTTTATTGCATTAAAATATATATATAATAGACAGAAACACAGAAATATCATTAGCAAAGGTGGACTTATCTCTATAAGTACGAGAAGACAGAAAAATGCAATATAAGGTTTAAAAAAATAATAACAATAAAAAATCAATACATAAGGCATAGAAAATATACATACATACACACAGAAGTAAATAGACATATACTTACATAAATATATTCATATATATACATATATACATATATATATATATATATATATATATATATATATATATATATATATATATATATATATATATATATATATTATATATATATATATATATATATATATATATATATATATATATATATATATATATATATATATATATATATATATATATATATATATATATATATATATATATATATATATATATATATATATATATATATATATATATATATATATATATATATATATATATATATATATATATATATATATATATATATATATATATATATATATATATATATATATATATATATATACACACATACATATATACACACATACATATATACACATAAAAAATATAATATAAACGAAATATACAACGAAATTTAGATTTCAGATACTTTTAAGTGTTTTTTTTAATGATGACTTAAATGAAACTATTGACTGACTCTCTTGAATGGCCTTGGGCAGTTTATTCCAAAGTAGTGGAGCCTGTACGGAAAAGGACTTTAGGAGAAATTTGGTATTGCTCTTAGGGATGTCTAGCATTGGTAAAACACCAGACCTCCTCGAGCGTGTAGGAGCGGGAAGGATTTTAAAACGGGAACGTAGGTAAGGAGGGAAATTTTGGTAGTTGATTATCTTAAACAGAAGAGAAAGGATATGCATATCACGGCGAAAACGAATAGGGAGCCAATTAAGCTGAGCACGAAAATGGGATACGTGGTCATACTTACGAAGACCGTAAATGAAACGTATAGCGAGATTTTGAAGACGCTCTAATCTGTTAATTTGCTCCTCAGTCACATCCAAGTAGCAGACATCGGCATAGTCGAGAATTGGAAGGAGGAGACATTGCGCTAGCATTACTTTTGTATTATGGGGGAGAAAGAATTGGAGACGCTTAAGAGAACGATAGGAGAAATGCATACGTTTACTAAGTTCGCTAATATGGGGTGTCCAAGACAAAGTGCAGTCAAAAATTAGACCCAAATTCTTAACTTTATCGTAATATGGAATTAGAGTTCCAGAATATATAATCCCGGGAGTTGCATTCCAATTAATTTTACTTGCAAGTCGGCTACTGCTGATTATAATTGCTTGCGATTTTTTCGGGTTTACTAAGAGACCGAAAGATTCAGCCCAACGTTGTATAGCAGCTAGATCGCTGTTTAAAATATTAATAACTTCAGACAATTCATGTATATAGCCATGTCGACACAACTGTAAATCATCCGCATACAGATGGTAAGGAGAAGAAATGACTTTGGAAATATTGTTTATGAAAATAGAAAACAGAAGAGGAGAAAGAATGCCGCCTTGTGGAACGTCAGCAGTGAGATCTAGCCAAGATGAAGAAGAGAAATGCTGAAATCCAGTAGTACCATTGCGGTGAGCTTGGTGTTATCCATAGCACACCGAATGTCCTCCGTAATATTCAACAGTGCACTAACTGTGCTGTGGAAGGGACGGAAACCAGACTGGTAGGGACATAAGAGATTGTTTGAGGAGAGAAAGGGATACAGTTGGTTATAAACAATGGATTCAAGTACTTTGGATAGGATAGGCAGGATGGAGATAGGGCGATAGTCAGAGATTAAGGTGGGATTAGAGGTTTTAGGTAACGGAACAACATAAGCATTCTTCCACCGAGAAGGAAAGATATTGCGTGACAGTGAGAAATTTATAATGTGGGTAAGCACTGGTGCAATGTTCTCCAACACGGGAAGAATCATCTCAAGGCTGAGATTGTCACTTCCGATGGCTTTAGTGGATATGGAGCGAACACATTTCTTGACTTCATCTTCTGATACAGAGTTAAATGCAAATAGGGCAGATTTAGGAATGTCAATACAAGACAAAGAAGAAAGTGTTTCCTGTTTTCTTTGGTTGTTAATACTTGAAGTAGGTTTACTAAAGAAGGAATTCAGGACATTAAGATCCACTGAAATATGATGGCGATCAGTGGATTTCCCTATACCAAGTGATTCTAAGAATCTCCAAACTTTGTCGTAAGATAGGTTTTGAATAGTATTGTGAATATAGCGGCGTTTGGCATCCCTACACATTCTGTTGCAAATATTACGCAGTCTTTTGTATGTAGCTAAATTTTCATCACACGGATGTTTTTTGTACCTAGATTTGGCCCGATCGCGCTTAGCCATGCATCTTTTGATAATTGGAGTCAACCAGGGCGCGGGTGCATGCTTCATTCGAGCTGGTCTTATTGGCGCATGAATGTTATAGATATTAATCAACTCAGTAGTTAGTGATTCTACCATATCGTCAATGTTACTTAATGACATTATGGGTGACCAGTCAATGTTCTCCAAATCCGCTCTGAAGCGTTCCATGTCGATAAGCTTAAAATTACGCTGAAGAAAAATTTTGCCTCTAACTTTAGGAGGGCGTAGCTTATATGAAAGGAAAATCAGGTCGTGAAAAGAGAAAGGAGCAGTCAATTGGCCGTGAGAGATCACAAGATCAGGCTTAGAGACTGAGATAATATCAATGAGGGAAGGCCTGCAGTTAGGAAAATAGTGTGTGGGTGAAGACATGGGTAAAATATGCAAATTGAGAGATTCATTAATTACTCTTAACTGTTTACTTCTCGTGTCGTTTTTTAATAAACATGTATTTAAGTCACCCATACAAATTATGTGTTCATACTGATGTGGAAAGTTTTCCAAAATGTCCTCCAGAACACTAAAATAATTTACTTTGTCATTGGGGGCATACAAGACAACGAGAAGAATTTTTTTATGATGTAGAACTATTTCCAAGAAAAGATATTCAAGAAATCCTACAGGTTGACTAGGAGAGCAAGAGATTACACTGGCAGGAATGTTGTTGCGAAGGTATATACCCACACCACCCCCACCCCGCTCAGTGCGATCATTCCGGAATAATTGAAAACCTGGAAGGGAGTAAGCAGATGAAAGGGGTGGTTTAAGCCAGGTTTCAGATATTAGAATACAATCGACTGTGCCGGAGCCAAAGGATGCGAGAAGATCAGTATAATGAGCAGGTACGCTCTGCGCGTTGATATGCACCAAGGAAAGAGAACCAAAAGGATTATTAAATATATTTGATAACTTTTCTGCAAGAGTATCTGTATCTGAAAAAGAAGAGTTATTACTACCAACACTATCATAATTGCTAGAAGAGCAAGACAAGAACTCATCATCTGTGTTCATAATTATAAAGTAATAGAAGTATACAAATAATAAAAAATATACAAATAAAAAATATATAAATAATAAATATAAATAAATTTATATATAAATAAAAATTAAAAAATGATTAAAAAAAAACAAATAATAATAATAATCCACATGCAAAAGTTGACTAAAAAAAATTATTACAACACAAAGAAAGTTTTTTAAAAAAAATAATCTATACTTAAAATGGATAACAAATCTATACTAATATTATAAAGAGGTAAAGTTTGTGTGTTTGTAAATTGTAAAGGGTAATCTCGGGATCTACTGAACCGATTTTAAAAATTCTTTCACCAATAGAAAGCTACATTATTGCTGAGTGTCATAGGCTATATAAAAAATCAAAATCTGGTGATGGGATCCTGGAAACGAGGGAACTCCTTAAATTTTATAGGCACACTTATAGTGATTTCGGTTTTTTTCAAAAAATCTTGGTTATTTTCTTACGAAAAATAACATTTGATGAAGTGGAACTGTTGATGAAGACCACAAATGGTCATGAGAAATTAATAATAAGTAACTGTTTTACGGGTTTGGTTCGATTTCTTTAATATAGTCGCTAAGAATTGATGTTAGTCAACATGCATATGATGAAGTCTAGCTTATGATGGTGTACCAGAACAACCCCTCAACGATTAACGGCCTTGCATCGGGAAAAACGATACTTTCTAATTGGTCATGAGTAGTTGACAATAGGCCATTGTAACTTAGGTAAAGGGTAATGTAAGTTGTAGTCCACAACGTGCTGAACAGGAGTTGACTTAAATTTAGAGTTGGAGGCCGCATAATGGAATGAAACGTTTAAATTCTCTTATGTATTCCTATTAATTATTATATCCCCATGATTGCCTAAGTCTAGCTAAGTCTAGCTTATGATGGTGTACCAGAACAACCCCTCAACGATTAACGGCCTTGCATCGGGAAAAACGATACTTTCTAATTGGTCATGAGTAGTTGACAATAGGCCATTGTAACTTAGGTAAAGGGTAATGTAAGTTGTAGTCCACAACGTGCTGAACAGGAGTTGACTTAAATTTAGAGTTGGAGGCCGCATAATGGAATGAAACGTTTAAATTCTCTTATGTATTCCTATTAATTATTATATCCCCATGATTGCCACTGATTTACCCATACCGTTTAAAAGACTATAGTTTCCAGTAAAGATCTCTTTTGCCCTCACTATTAACAAATCCCAAGGTCAAATATTCTCTCTGGTGGGCATTGACATGAGAAAGCCGTGTTTTTCCCATGGACAGTTATATGTTGGCTTATCTCGGGTTGGATCTCCTGATAGACAATATATTTTACTTCCAAATGGTAACATTACATCCAATATAGTTTACAGAGAAGTTTTGTTTACTCATGGAATTCGTTTATGGCAAATCCCGCAGAAAAGGCGTCTTTTTTTCTTTCGGACAACGTTACTTTCGAATTTTGTATTAGCATGCAAATACAAACTATACCTACGTATAACTCACCTTTTAACAGTTAGAAATTAAAACATAACACTCTGTATTAAAAAAGAATTATTAACATTATGCTCAACGAAGTGGGCACGGGTCAGTTAGTATTATATAAAAAGAAACGTAATTGTAAACAACAACATCATCTGCATCGTTTTTAGTCTATGACATTTCGTGATACGTCAGATATTATTGAGTGTAAACAAATGTAAATGTTTAGTGTTTTTTGGTTAGAAAAAAGAAACTTTTAAATATTTGCCAAAAAATCAACTAAATACAGTAAATACTCGAAATATTACGTATAATCCAAATGAATAGAGGATTTAAAACAAAACGGATACCGACTAGTTGTTGTTAGAAGATTTTGGATATTGTGCTATTAACAATTTGAGCTCCGACATAGAAGATATTTTCACTTTTGATTTGTTAGCCACTAGGATAACTATCATGCCGTCAGCTGACCAGCACTTCTTTAATCCAAAGTATTTACGAGCTGCGACGAACACTTCTTGGTGCGACTTTGAAAGGAATTCCGTCAAGGTTATTTTAGTGCCTTTTAACCTGGTCTTCATTTTCCAAACGCTGGACTGTACCTGTACACTGGAAAATCGTACAAGGATGGGCCTGGAGGAATCCTTTTTTGCACCGAGTCTGTGGCAATATTCAATTGAAGAAGAACCAACATCAGATAACTTCATATGCTTCGATAAAACTTCGATAGTCTGTTTTAAAACATCTTCGTCTTTCTCTTCTCTAACACCATGGAATAAAAGCACTTTTCTTCTTGAATGTGTCTCTAAGCGATCCATTCCAAGAGCTACCAGTTCAACGTGAGATTTTAATAGGCTGAGGGTCTTCCATACAAAGGCCTTGAAAGTAAAAAACTCAGCGGCCAAAGCTTTGATAGTGGGGGTGGGAGCAGTAGAGCTAGGCTGAGACAGATTCTTCTCAAATTCTCCCATTCTTGAAGAGAATATGGCAGATAGTTCCTCCAGGCCTTTGATTAACTTTTCTACATCCATTATTTAGTTCTTTGTGCAAAAATTATGTTGGAAAGTGTAGTGTTAGTCAACTTAAGCACAGGTAATTAGTTTTTTAACATATATGTTTAATAATTTAATGAAAAAAATTAAAAAAAACTATAGAGCGTTAAAATACGTGTGTGCACTTTCGTGTCTACCCGCGACTGCGGTTATATTAAAAATAGCGGAATAATAAAAATATATTAATTTTAAGAAGATATTAGCGTTATAATAAATTATTATTATAATAAATTATTGTCAATAAACAAACAATAATTTTTGAAATAAAGTTATAATACGACAACGCGTGCGACCTTGAGTTGCGTTCTACTATTCACTCGACTAGCTCGTTACGAATCGAACGAAACTAGAACTTATGGAGCAAAATAAATGGTGCGGGGGTAAACAAATTTATTTATTTATTTATTCTTTATTGTACATAAAAACAAAGTTAAATGCACAACAGGCGGGCTTAATGCTAAAAAGCATTTTCTACCAGCCAACCTGGGTATGTGAGAAATAAATGTGGAGGTGTACAAAAAAAAATTGACAACATAAAATTAAAAAAAAAAAAAAAAATAATAATAGCAATAAAAAACACTTTCGAAGACATATGAGTGTAAAAACTAAATAAAAAAAAAAATATACATATATGCTTAGATACATACCTATATACATATCTATATACATGCATAAATAAATATAAACATGATATACTACACACAAACAAATTATTTTAAACCTTATAAACATAAACAAATAAAAAAAATAAATAAAACGTAATATAATACATTACGTTTAACGACTACAATACGTACTAAAATACAAAAGAATAAAACATATATTTAAAAATATACAAATAATTAATATATAAACTCAAGCGATAAACTAAATTAACATATAAAATTGCTTTGTTTGGTAAATAATTGTTTCACCCGACGTTTGAATACTTCACGAGAGGGAGCCCTACGGATGGTCTCCGGCAAGTCATTCCAAAGTCGAACTCCTACGACAGCAAATGAGTTAGCCATGAAACCAGAGGTGTGGCTAGGCGTAGAGAGCATGAGATTCGCTTGGGATCGTAAGGACCTGTCATGAAAAGAGGAGAGGAAAGAGAAATCAGATGATAGATAAGTCGGAGAATTAGGGTCGAAAAGGGTGGAATAAACTAAACAAAGGACTCTTGATTTTCTGCGACCACCCAAAGAAAGCCAACCAAGCTGCCTCCTATAACAAGATATATGATCATACTTGCGGAGGTTATAAATAAAACGAATGCATGTGCAAATAATAAAATTAAAGAATTTTATAATTATAATAGCGAATATATATTAATAACTAATATATAATGGATATTCCTCATGAATTTACGTCTTATACAACGATTATGCGGTTATGTAAATAAAGAAAACTAAGTTGTCAATACAAATAGCGGGAATAATAAAAAATAAAGACAAATTCACAATAATAATCGTGCATAAAGAACGTATAATTTCGTTAAAGAAAATATCCTAGCGGTTATAATACAATATTATAAAAATTATTTCGCAATTTATAGATACGAATAGAAATATGAAGTTCCTTCACCACGTGTTTGAATAGGTATAAAGTTAATATAATTTAATCCAATCCGGCTCGATCGGACCAAAAAACAATGGCGTGGAGAGATCAAAGAAATGGCGAGGGAGAATGATCACAATATCACCGCCATTTCGCTTGCGGTTTAAAACAATAATAGCGGGAATTAAAAAATGCTAGTGGACTGTATTTTTGTTTGATATAAAATTAGTGAAAGAACCCGATAATAATGGCGGCCACTCACAAAAAACGAATAGAAAAGGAAAATTGATTTGCCAGCTACAGTACGGGTTTAATTGGACAAAATAAACGATATATGTAGCTGGGGAAAGTAGAACAATCGCACACTTACTTGGTTAGAGGTCTTCCTTGTATCCTTTCATCGTGGTTGCACGTGGTAGCTCAGCCGCAGCTGGTTATTTCCAATCTTCACCTAGCTAGGCCTTGTTTATCGTTATCTTTATGTTACATACACAGATCTACTCTATTTTAATAACACTGATGCGAATATTGCGAAATATACTAATATTTTTGAATTATCAAGGCGCACACGTTGTCTATAGTAGCGGGGTCATATTATAAGAGAGGCAAGCGCCCTTTTGCGTGTCGTCCGAGTGAATGAAATGCGGCATGGATATATATAAGTATAGTGTGCGCGTTGTAAAGGAATGGGAATGGGTCATTTGCGAGTGGCGGTTTTTATTTAAATATAATATTTTTGTCAAAAATAAATTCCTATTAATTTAATAGCAAACAATAATCATAAAAACGCTCACAGTATGTCACTTGAACCATACACTACGCGTACTGGTCGAGTCATCAAAAAACCTTAGCGATTTGCTTTAGGTCAATGAACTTCATCGTTTACTTAAATATTTAATTTTCGTTTTTTTACTTCATTGTGTTAAGACATCGTTAACTGTCTACATATCAATACTTATTTATTTTTGTACTTACCTGTAAATAAATAAAAATGGGAAATTTTAAAAGCAAAGATGAAAACAAGAATGAGCAAGTGGTGATAGCTGAAGTTCACGCAAACACCGTTGCTGTAGACGATAAATTTAATAAATATGATATAGTGATGTTGTTTATTTTAGGCATTTTGTGCTTATTATTCATATGTGTAATCATTTATCGCTGTAAGAAAAATTTAAAGGGATGGATGGACAAACAAGTAACACAGATTGTGTCTAGGAACTCGCAAGGATTATCTAACAATTCAGCGAATCCTGCTCATGTTGTAATTGGTTAAAAATTATTCCTACACGTTGTTGTTATGTTAAATTTACCATTTTTTTTTTCCTATTTTAATTGTGATTCGACATTATTGATACAAAATAAATAACTTAGCAAAATTGTATAATTTATCTTATTAATAATTGTCTTGGAATATGTCATGCGATAGGTTTAGTTACAGTTCATAATAATTGTCTTGGAATATGTCATGCGATAGGTTTAGTTACGAGGGTCAAACTGAAAGTTCTTAGAAAATCAAAAACTAAGCATTCTAGCAAGTTATTAGTTTTATTATAATTTTTCAAAATAGCGTCCATTTACATCAATACATCGCTGCATTCGATGGAACCATTGAGAAAAGTACCTTGCCCACTCGGCCTTAGGGGTCTCTTCAACGGCGTTTTGAAACGCAGCCACTGCTTCTTCGGCGTCCATAAAATGTTTTCCTCGAACTTTTTCTTTTATTTTCGGGAATAAATAAAAATCGCAGGGTGCGAGATCGGGGCTATACGGCGGGTGACCCAGTAATTCCACGTCTAAGTTCACCAAATAGTCGATCGTTTGCCTGGCGGTGTGCGACGAGGCATTGCCGTGATGAAGGAGGATCCTGCTACGAGGTCGTTTCTCTCGAACTTTTTCCAAGACAAGTGGCAAACAGTTGTTAGTGTACCACTCTGCATTAACCGTGTTCTGTTCCTCTAAGACAACTGTTGCGTAATGACCTGTCTTTCCGAAGAATGAGGCCACCATCTTTTTTCCAACACTTCGACCTCTCTTCACTTTAGTTGGCAACTCTTCGGAAGGAAACACCCACTGAGCAGACTGTCTTTTGGTTTCCGGATCATAAAAGCAAATCCAGCTTTCGTCACTTGTTAGTATGTCGAACACAGCATTTGAGTCACCTCCGTTAAATTTTTGGATCATTTCTCGGCACCAATCAACACGGCGGAGTTTTTGAGCCTCGGTTAAATTATGCGGTATCCAGCGGGCACAAAGCTTCCTGGCCGCTAAATGTTCATGGAGGATTTTGTGCACTTGGCTCATACCTATGCCTAGACTTGTCCGAATCTGCTGATAGGTCACTCTTTTGTCAGTCTCTATCATACGCCGCACAACACTGATATTATCTTCAGTCGTCGCTGTAGAAGGCCGTCCCTCACGCAAACTCATCGGTGAGATTAGTTCAACCACGTTTGAACTCATTAAACCAGTTGTAAACTGTGGCACGAGATGGGGCTTCATCGTGAAAAGCCAATCGAAGTCTATCATAACTTTCTTGTTGACTTATATGACATCGAATGTCATAAAAAATCATTGCACGAAAATTTTCTCGGCTTAAATTCATTCTGACGTGCACAGACAATTTTCAATTTGCCGCCAAATCGTAAAACAAATGACAAATGAATGAAATGTATACTCAATATTATTGGTAAAGAGTTCTATTTTCAAAATTTAAACTTATTTTTTTAATATAATGCTTTTAAGTTGCCAGTTCTAAAAACTTTCAGTTTTGCCGTCGTATTGTTTTGCAATTTGTAACCTCATGCCAGTTGCCAGCTGCATTGAAATGTTGTTATTGTATTTAAATGTCATAATCAGTAATATAATTTTCATTTTTACTTGTAATGTTATAATGCTAATTTGACAAATTTTATTTTTTATTTTATTGTATTCAATCAAAGTTTATATTTTATTTTGTATCTGTATACATCTATTGGGTAATTGAAAAAATATGTTTTGAATTGTATACATTTATAAGGGTTTATTAAAATTTTATTTTTATATTTTTTTTAAGGAGGGGGATAATGTAGGGACGTATGTACGTCAAATTTTATTATAAATTAAATTGTGAACTTGTAACTTCAGTCAGTCGTCTTTAGACGCTCGAACTAATAACGCGATAACAGCCTGCATGTATTTTTATAATAAGTCGTCAACGAAATAAATTCCTGAAGTACGTGGTTCGTTTTATTACTAGGACTTCTGACTAATATAATACAAGACAATAAGTGTGGATACGAAATATATTATATATATATATATATATATATATTGAAGAAGTTCCTCCAGGGTTATTTTTAAAAAGCGTGACGTCAGCAATGCTGACGTCACTTTCACCAACATAATCTTGATGGCTCATTTTGCAATGAAATAATAAAACTATTTCAGCAAAATAATAGGTTTATTCAACAATCGATCGGGACACAAAGTTCTTCTGAACAGTCCGACGGCTCGAATGAGAATGAACCCACGAGCATTTTTTTTTTTTTCTGAAGGGCTTGAATGCTGTTGACCTCAATTGGTCTTGACAGCGTCACCGGGCGGGGGGGGGGGACGGAGTGTGCCTCGTCCCCAGAGAATAAAGTGAGCATTAATGGCTGCTCAGCAGAAGGTGTGTAGGACGGTCATGGACCGACCGATGGAAGGCCCCGGGGCCTTCTTGGGATTGAGGTCCTTGAGGATATTTTTAACTTCGTCTACGTCGGTCGGGCGAACCGGTTCGCCGGTCGGGGGCATCGATTCCCACTCTGCCACCTCGGAGTCCACCATCGATAGGTGTTTCGGGTCGCATGGCTGACTGCTCGGTGAGCATTGCGCTTCTAAACTATCTGCGAGGCATTCCGCTTTTTCTGTGTCGTCGGCCGCGGTAGTGTTATCCGGCTTAGTGAGAGGAGGCATAGTCGCCACTGTGTCGGATCGAAAGGTTCTCGACAACGCCCAGAACGCCTGGGCCGTTGGCGTGAGCCCCTCGAGCCGAACATCCCAAGACTCGCCTCTGAGCTGTTCAAATTGGGATTTGACTCTTCTCCTAAGGTCGTTAAGTTTTTTACGGTTTTTGTCGTTAGGACACGCGTCGTGGTCTCTGGTGGCCTTATTTTTACGTCGAATAAGGCGTCGTAGTTTCTCTGAGATCTCAAATCTGCCTTCGGGCAGATCTGGGACCTCTTTTGAGCAACTTTGGAGCGTATCCTGTATAAATTGAGCAAATTTAGTCGCGGCGTCCTTTGCTACATCTACGGAGTCTATGATGCCAGGAATCATGTGCGCGAGAGGGGAGTCGTCCGCTCTGATGAGTTTGGCGAACTTTTTCCAATTAATAATGACTTTTGTTGGCTGGCCTGAAGGGCTGTCCGAACCTAGTTTTAATACTACTGGTCTGTGGTCAGAGTCGAGTTCCGATAGCGTTTCTATAGAGCGTGTCCTGAGGGACACGTCCTTAAGAATGGCTATGTCCAGAACTTCTGGGCTGCCTATTTGTCCGGTTGGATACCTGGATGGTGTTGATGGGCCTAGTACGGAGAGGTTATATCTATCCGCGAGGCTTTCTAGATATCGGCTTTTGGTGTTGTGGCGGGTCGAATTCCACACGGGCTTCTTGCTATTGAGGTCCCCAGTAAGAAGGGACCCATATTAATCAGTAGTTTTCAAGTTTCAAGTCAAGTAAGGGCTTGTTCGGTGAGAGGTAAACTGAAGCTATTATAATTGGCTGATGGCCTGTGAGAAATATCTGGCATATAGACGCCTCGACATTTTCAAGGGCCGCAGGCGGATCTAAAGGTACGCAATGCAACGTCTTTTTAAAATACAAGAGAGTTCCTCCACCTTGCGATCTTGTCGTTTGTTATGTCGATCGTTGCGTATTAAACGGTAGTTCGCGATTTTCGGATCGCGTATGCCGGGTTTCAGGAACGATTCCTGTATGCAAAAAATGTCAAGTTGGTGCGCGGTTACGAAGTCGCGAATTAGGTCGTTTTGGCCGGCGACACTGTTAGCGTTAAACGTCGCGATCGATAGAGCTCTGGGTTTTATGCGCGCGAGTCGCGTGTCAGCGGGCAATGGGGAGTTCTTATTTAACGCAGCCATTGGAATTATTTCGCGTTAAAAAGTTTGACGGCTCTGATCAAAGCGGCGTGCTCGAGGGTCGCGTTAAGTCTGGCGTTGAGGTCGTTGTTAGTATTTTTTAATTTTTCCTCGAGCATTCTAGTTCGTCGATGTCTATCATGTCGGCGAATTTGCTGACGTTATAGGTTTTTGTGAGTTGCGCGGGGGTGGACAACCGGGGATCCACCCTTGGTTCTGTTTGCGGTGGCTGACGGTTGGCCCCTTCGCGACGGAGTGTAGGTGGGAGCTTGAGCGAGCCGAGGGTCCACTCTTGGTGTTGGCGTGTATGTGGGTGTTTGGTTGACCTGCCGGGGGTCCACCCATGGTGCGGCTAGTCGAGGTTGCATGGGATTGAACCATGCGTTGGTTGTTGGTGCCGGTGCCGGGAGGTACTCATGCAGAGCTGAGGGCATCACATGAGTATTTTGGTAATATTTGGAGGGTCTCGAAACCCTCCCCATCCCGTCGCCCTGCCTTGCGTGCTTGCGGCGCGGGGCCATGGGGCATCCTCTGTAATTCGCGGGATGCCCCTTGGTCCCGCACAACACGCAGCTCGGCTGGACGACGGGGTCTGGCACTTTGCGGGGACAGTCCGCTGTGCCATGGTCCTCCAGGCACTTTACGCATCTATGTCTGCCGTTGCAGTTTCGCGCTGAGTGCCCGTATATTTGGCAGCGATGACACTGCCCTATTAGGCCGCGGTTTCGAGGGGGCTCCACGCGGATGCCCGTGAGAAAGCATACGGCTTTGATGTTATATATTTTCTTACCCTCGGGGGTAAGGTCGGAAATGACTAGGCAGCTGTCGTAGGGTTTTTTGCTTTTGAAATGGTACATCCGATGTACCTCGCGCACCGGGTATCCCTGGGACTGAAGGTCCTGCAGGATATACTCTGTCTCGATCTCTTTCGGGAGGCCCTTGATGACGAGGCGCAAGTGCCGCTCGTCCTCAAGGGCGTACGTGTGGAAGCGCACGTTGGCTTCTCTAAGATGTGCCGTGAGGCGGCGGTGGTCCGACGTCTGAGGGCATTGGACTTGCCCTCCTGGGTGGCTCGCGCAGACGTGAAAGACACTTTCTGCGCGAGCATCCAGGCTGACACCTTGTCCCATGCCCCCTTTTCCTGTATGATCACCGGCGGTGGTGCCCTAACACGCGGAACGGACGCGGTGGCCTGAGGGGCCGTGTTTGTCGAGGCCGTAGGGGCCGGGGATATGATTATTTCCGGTACCGAGGGTACCGGGGAAATGATTTGTGCCTCCTCGTTACGGGGTACGGGGGCTGCGGCAGCCTTTTTAGGGGCTTTCGCGGGAACGGTTTTTTACTTTTTTAGCGTTAAGCTTACGTTTGGCGGCCTTAGTGACCACCGTCTCGAACTCACCCTCTGCGGCGTCCTCAATGAGGTCCATCGCAGCGGGTGCTTCTTGCGACTTGACAAATGACATCGCGCTATCGAAAGCGGACGCGTGGTTTTCTTTAAGGAAGGCTAGAAGCGGTTCCATTGACATGGTTGTTGAAGCCATGTTATCGGGCGTAGAGACTAACGGCCTTATTCATAAAAAGTTATAGCACGCTTAAAGACTCGATATAGTACAGTTGTCAAAAAACGTTATTCATAACAGCATTTTAGTGCCAATCAGTTCTATAAACTTATCATAAAGTTATAGAGCCGAGAACCCTACTATAAGAGTGTTTTAACGTCCAAAGATGGCCGATTCATATAACAGCTGATTATAGCTCATACTAATATGAGCATTGATATGACGTCGTCGAGTCGCTTGTCATCAAGAGTGTCAATTTCAGTTTCGTAAACAAAACAATATAACAATTGACATTTTGTTCGATATTTATTAACTATATTTAGTTATTAACAAGTTTATTAATAATAAATTCTACATAAGAAAGGTGCACAGAACAAAGGTAATACTTGTCCACGTCTAAACAATTTTCAATTCTTTGTCGTTTTACTTCTTTTGACTTAATTTTTAAAAATTAAGTAAGTTTATAAACTAAAATAAAATAAACATTCGTATTTTTGTGATAACAACGACGTAAATGAAGCCGCTAAATGTCAAGCCAGATTCAACAATATATTTTTGTACGTAATATTATCTGTGGACATACTATGTCAATGCGTTTGTCACTTATCATCTGTGGATTTACTGGTATTTTCGGCAACAAGTCGATCGACTTCAGTATAGTGGCAACATTGTGTTATACGAAATTAAATTAGTGACACTTTAGTTATAGAATGCTTTGGCGATATCTAAGAATACGGCAGCCGTGTCGCTGCGGATCGAACGGTGGACGTGGTATTTAGCAATGTGTTCTGTGAGTCGGTGAACTTGATGAACGGCAGAGTGCCGTTGTCGAAATCCAAACTGCTCGTCGATGAGCAGTTTCTTCGTCTCTACTATTTCTTTAATGCGAGCGAGTACGATTCTCTCGTAGACTTTCCCTAGGCAGCTGATGAGGCTGATGGGTCTGTAACTCGAGGGTAGGTGGGCGGGTTTATTGGGCTTACGAATCCCTATGACGGTGGCTTTCTTCCATTCGGCGGGGAAGGAGCACCCTGCTAAAAGAGCATTGAAAATCATGACCAATAAAGACACGAATTGGATCGGAAGATTCTTAAGGACCTTGTTGGGGATGTTGTCAGGCCCCGGGGCCTTCTTGGGATTGAGGTCCTTGAGGATATTTTTAACTTCGTCTACGTCGGTCGGGCGAACCGGTTCGCCGGTCGGGGGCATCGATTCCCACTCTGCCACCTCGGAGTCCACCATCGATAGGTGTTTCGGGTCGCATGGCTGACTGCTCGGTGAGCATTGCGCTTCTAAACTATCTGCGAGGCATTCCGCTTTTTCTGTGTCGTCGGCCGCGGTAGTGTTATCCGGCTTAGTGAGAGGAGGCATAGTCGCCACTGTGTCGGATCGAAAGGTTCTCGACAACGCCCAGAACGCCTGGGCCGTTGGCGTGAGCCCCTCGAGCCGAACATCCCAAGACTCGCCTCTGAGCTGTTCAAATTGGGATTTGACTATTCTCCTAAGGTCGTTAAGTTTTTTACGGTTTTTGTCGTTAGGAAACGCGTCGTGGTCTCTGGTGGCCTTATTTTACGTCGAATAAGGCGTCGTAGTTTCTCTGAGATCTCAAATCTGCCTTCGGGCAGATCTGGGACCTCTTTTGAGCAACTTTGGAGCGTGTCCTGTATAAATTGGGTAAATTTAGTAGCGGCGTCCTTTGCTACGTCTACGGAGTCTATGATGAGTTTGGCGAACTTTTTCCAATTAATAATGACTTTTGTTGGCTGGCCTGAAGGGCTGTCCGAACCTAGTTTTAATACTACTGGTCTGTGGTCAGAGTCGAGTTCCGATAGCGTTTCTATAGAGCGTGTCCTGAGGGACACGTCCTTAAGAATGGCTATGTCCAGAACTTCTGGGCTGCCTATTTGTCCGGTTGGATACCTGGATGGTGTTGATGGGCCTAGTACGGAGAGGTTATATCTATCCGCGAGGCTGTCTAAATATCGGCCTTTGGTGTTGTGGCGGGTCGAATTCCACACGGGGTTCTTGCTATTGAGGTCCCCAGTCAGAAGGACCACCACCAACCCATGGCCCTACCAACCTACTGGTTATAACGGGCCGAAACGTGGGGCAGCGCGCTACTTGCTCGTGGCTCTTTCACGCGCGGCCCTTCTTCACTCCCTACAAGTTTTCTCTATATCCGACCCTTTTCATAATTCACTCTCCCCTTTCTGGGGCCTGATAACACATAACGACGACTTCGGTATCCGTCCGTTCTTAGCCGCCGTTATCGCTCCAATCTACTCCTTATACTGTGCCACCCTCGCGCGAAGTCCCGTAGCCGCCTAAAATTCGCGTCCGAAGATACCAGGTCGCAATAGTATACCGGTCCGTCTTCTTGTCTTACGATCCCATCCATCATCTTGCGCCTCAGTTCCTCATACAGTGGACATTCCCATAAAACATGATGCATATCCTCGTCCACGCTGGAGTCACAGTAGCATGTACTCGCCTCACATAGCCTCATGTCAAACAATCTCTTTCTGAAGCAGCCATGACCGGTCAGTAAATGAGATGTTTCATAATCCGGCTCAACCCAAGTTGCCATGAGCCGAGCCGCCACGTCCGGGAAGAATCGATGCAGTTCCCTTCCCCTTTCCGAGGCATTCCACCTGTCCTGCCAGGTGCCGACCACTTGGTCCCAGATCTTGCATTTCACCGCCGCTAACTCATCCTTGGACGCGGACTGCGTGCGCGCTTCGCCTAGTCTGCCAGCATGGATGACCTCGAGGTCAGCCGGGAGTACACCGGCTAGCACCGGGAGGGCGGAGGAGCTCGTTGAGCGGTACGCCTTGGTCAAAAGGATCAAGGCCGGCCTCTGGATGCGCAGAAGTGCGCTCCGCACAACGTGGAGGGACGCTCGCTCGTACCAACATACCGCAGCATACGTTATCGTGGCTATGTATGTGCCAATGTACAGAACTCTTAGAGCTCTGTGTCTTATTCCCCAAGAGTTTGCCGATACTCTAGACATTTTGCCGAAGCAATTTGTCGCCCGCTCCCCAATCGACACCGCATGCTGCGCGAACGATAGACTCGAATCGATCACCACTCCCAAGACCGTGGTTGATGTGACACTACGAATCGAGGCGCCACCGATTCTGATGGTGGGCGGACGCTGGAGTCTCCCCCTTAGCGTCATCGAAGATGATTTCAAGGGGGAGAAGCCAAGACGGTTTCTGGTCCCCCACTCATCGACAAGCTCAAGAGCGGTAGATGCCTTGGCCTCTACGCTTGCCCGGGATTCCGCCTCAACCAGTATGGTCACATCATCGGCATAAGCCACGATCTCCTGGGGTAGTGGCAGCCGAAGCAGGTCGTCCAGCAGTACGTTCCAGAGCGTGGGTCCCAGCACCGATCCCTGCGGGCAACCCATCGTTGCAGCCTTCCACTCGACATGGTTTCCCACGAAGATCCCGACGCGCCTATCGACGAAGTAGCTCGCCAACATAGAGTATATGTTGTACGGGCATCCCCCCCGTTTGGCCTTCAAGAGAATCATAGGCCACCATGCGTTGTCGAAGGCCCCAGAGATATCCAGAAAAATCGCCTGTACGTACTTCGAGCTACTACTCCTTACAATGTTCATGAGTCGCAGCAATGCAGACTCAGTCGACCTACCTCGAGTGAATCCATGCTGGCAGTCCGACAGCCCCTGGGTGATTTGCGGGGCGCACCTGAGCATGACGCGTTCTAAAATTTTTCCAAGGATGGGCAGTAGAGTGATGGGGCGGTACGCTTTCGGATCGGTAAGCGGCTTACCGTTGCCCTTGGGCAAGACGAGCAGCCTACCGTCCTTCCAAACGCCCGGAAAAGTTCCCTCTTTTACGCACCTACTGAACACCTTGGTAAGATCTCGCGACGCCGCACGCCAGACATGTTTGACGATGCGCGCGGAGATGCCATCAATTCCCGGAGCAGTGTTGGGGAGGTCCCTGATTATGCATTCAAGTTCCCGAGCCGGCAGAGGAGGCGCAGCTGCTCCTGAGGGTGAACATGCCGCCACCACGCGCACCTGTCTGTGATAGTCCGTGTCCTTGGAGCAGTCGTCGTCCGGACACAGACCATGCAAAAGACTATGCATGGCACCACGCACATCCCCAGCATAACCTTCTGCATATTTCGTGCAGTTAATAACGTTGCGTGGAGGGCGAACCCTCCCGCTCGCGGCACGGTAAGCCAGTCCCCAGGGGTCCTCATTACCGGATTCGGCTATTTTACGGTAATAATCTAGTTCCGCCTCCTCCATGGCTGCCCTATACTCACTCCTAGCACTATGGAATTCCGCTCTTGCATCCTCTTCCACTTGTCCACCCCGTTTACGGGTCGCCTGCCATAGTCTTCTGGCACGCATATTCTCCTTCCTAAGCCTATCTACTTTTGTTGTCCACCATTCATAGCCATTATCCTTCGATCTCTCGCGGACTACACCCAGGCATTCTTTCGCCACGCTTGCTATTATACGTGTGAACTGCATACATACCTCGGATGCAGGCCTGTTCCATTTCATACGTCCCATACATTCATGGATTTTGAACTCAAATAGTTCCCAGTTCCCACCACGGTCCCGATGTTGCGTAAGCGTCATTCTAGACAGCTCAGCGCATAGAGCAGATAAGCCTGAGGTCGCCACACAGAAGGTGATCAAGCGGTGATCGCTGGTGCTGGCTCCCTCATGGACTCTCCAGTCACAGATTTGTAGACCCCTCGAGTGGATGGTTACATCGATGTTCGACTCCCCATTGGTAGAGTGAAAGGTGGAAGGTTGATTTTCCACGTTGGCAACTAGTAGGTCGCGAGCAAGAATAAACGCTTCCATAGCCTGGCGTCTGCGTAAGGCCTCGGGGCCTCGGCCGTGAAGTTGCCTTGGTGCCGAGTGCCATAATGGGGAGTGTGCATTGGAGTCTACACAGACGATCACCTTCTTGCCGCGTAGGTGGTCTAGGACCCGCCCAAGCTGGTCCAGATGTGGTTCTATATCATCGCTGTACTGGAAGTAGGAGGAGATGATATAAATACCCCCCCCTCCAACATCCAGGTGACAGACGAGACAGTGAGTCGTGGACAGATGGTATAGTATAGCACAGGGCAGGTCAAGGCGCGGCAAATAAACACCAGCTTGCGCGCGGGTGCCACACTGCAGAATGCTAGTGGCTTCTGAGGGCATGGTAAACTGTTCTTGAACAAGAACAGCGTCCAGCCCAAATTCCCGCGATAAGGCTGGGAGCTCCCTGGTGGCGAGCTCTCCCCCCCCCAGGTTTATATGTCCTATTCTTATGACTCTTGACCTATCCATAGTGGGTAGTTGCGATGAGTCTCCTTTCTGCGTTTTGCCTTGCCGGGCAGTCCCTGGAGGCAGTGGGATGCGTGTTGGCTAGGGGGTGGCTGAACTTGTGACACGTGGCGCATTTTGAGGTTGTGGAGGCACAAGCTTCCTTATTGTGCCCCTCCTTCCCGCAGTTGCCGCACACTACCTCCTTGGAGCGACACAGCTTTTCCGGATGCCCGCAGAGATAGCATCCTGCAGCATGTGACCTCGGCATAGTCCTCGACGGTAACCACTTCCCATCCAATGAATAGGCGTTCCTTGGCCACTAGCGCTGTCCGTAGAGCGGGGGAGCACGCCATCACTACGGTGGTCCTATTGCCGCCCCTCTTTAATTTTTTGAACGCCATTCTGGATTCCTTTTTTAGCCTCTCTAGTGGCCAAGAAGAGTCATCCCTGAAGTTTTGGTCGTGGATAGCGACAATTACTTCTTCAAATTTCGGGTCCCCTTCAATGTTCCGAAGCGCTACTAAGGGGGACCTCTGTTTGGCGTCTCTAACTTGCAGGTCTTTTGGAATTGCTTCCTTGATTCTCTTAGCCGCCTCTTCCGTCGCCGTTCTCAGAACCACTCCAGAGTTTGCCACCCTGCGTAGACCCACAATCTGCGCCCCAATGGTTGCTGGGGCGATGCACTTTTTCAAAGCCATCTTAGTGTCCTCTGATGTCTGGATAGAGGAGCCCTCCGCTGGGTAAATGGCCAGGGTGGTAGCCGATAGGTGGGGGATTTCTAGAGGGGGGGCCTTTGGTGCTCTCTTCAAGGCCTTAGAGTATGATACTGTGTTCCAATTTTCCTCCTGTCCCCCCAGCAGCTGCCGCAATTGCAGCTGCTCGCGCGCGCTTGGCATCAGCTTCGGCACGCCTGGCACGTTCCTCCTCCAAAGCCCTTGCGTGCTCGGCTGCCTCGGAGCGGGAGTCGCCTGCTGCTAGGAGCGCCTGCTGTTTTTCAACCACCAAGCAACAGTGGCCTACAATCTCGAGCAGTGTCTGCAGCTCACCATTGATGGTTGCCAGATCAGCCTTATTAAGTTTCGAGGTTTGACCTCCTGCAACCCTGGAGATCGACCGGCCAGCAGCGTTTGCCAGTGCTAATAATTTCCTAGTTAAAGCCTGGTCCAATTCTTCCTCCACTGGATCCTCATCCTCCGAGGATACAGGGGTGCCATAGGTGGTGCCAGGGGTAGTAGGAGGGGCAGTCAGGTATTGGTCCACACGGAGCTGCCTGCGTTTGGCTTCCAACGCCGGGGCAGCTCCTCCTGGCGAGAGAACACGTTTCGATGAAGATGTTCTGGAGTCACCGGGCGCTTCCTGAACAGCTCTTTCCTCCTCGCCAATACCCGGTCCTTTAGGGGGCGATACCGCGGTTAATACGTAGTCGTACGCCGCCTTAGCCATGCGTAACACGTCCTGCGAAGGAGACCCAGGGGGTGCAGGAAGGCTGCCCAGAGAATCTTCACTGTCTTTGATTCTTATACCCGTCTGAGGGGGAGTCCTTAGAAGGGAGCCTCGAGGCCGGAAAGGATCCGGGTCTTTGCCCGGGTCGCACATTTTTATTATTTGTCACAAAAAGAAAAATAAACAAAAGGGAGAAAAAAAAATTAAAAATAAAAATAAAATAAAAATAAAACTAAAGTGATAAAACTAAAAAAAGTCAGAAGAGTAGATATTGTCTATGGAGGCAAGCGCTGGCAACACCGAGTTGACAGTGCAACTGTCAACTGTCAGACGTTGACCACGTGCCTAACCTATAATAAAAAGCACGTGTGTGAAAGCACGTGCTTAACCTAACTAACCTAAACTAATTACTAATATAAAGTTAATAAGTAAATATAAGAAAGAATAAAAACCACTGTGATAGGCATAACTAACACTAATACTGTCAACAGAAAGTCAAATAATAGGTGCAATAACAACAAAAATAAAAAGTGTACATTACCACGCGGTGGGCACGAGGTATTCACAATATATTTAAAATAACACAAAATAAAAGCAAAAGGTAAAAACAGTATGATCACTTAATATACACTAAATAATAAAACTACAATAAACACTATAAAGGAAGTAAATATCAGCAACAAACGTTGAAGGCAACAAAAGCACTGCGGAGCGACACGTCCGAACGGTACGGCGGTCGGAACCGAAGTCAGAAGGACCGAGGGACCCATATTAATCAGTAGTTTTAAGTCATTTTCAAGTAAGGGCTTGTTCGGTGAGAGGTAAACCTAAGCTATTATGATTGGCTGATGGCCTGTGAGAAATATCTGGCATATAGACGCCTCGACGTTTTCAAGGGCCGCAGGCGGATCTAAAGGTACGCAATGCAACGTCTTTTTAAAATACAAGAGAGTTCCCCCACCTTGCGAGGTGGGTCGATCGTTGCGTATTAAGCGGTAGTTCGCGATTTTCGGATCACGTATGCCGGGTTTCAGGAACGTTTCCTGTATGCAAAAAATGTCAAGTTGGTGCGCGGTAACGAAATCGCGTATTAGGTCGTTTTGGCCGGCGACACTGTTTGCGTTGAACGTCGCGATCGATAGGGCTCTAGGTTTTATGCGCGCGAGTCGCGTGTCAGCGGACAATGGAACCCACGAGCAACCGTCGCACTGCCTTTTATAGTAAAAATCATAATAACAACACCTGTTGAACACAGGTGTTTAATGAATTAAATTACTTTTAAAATTCATTTTTATGTTTCGTTTTAACAATGATCAATTAACTGTTGATTTTTAAACAATAAATAACAACTGATTTACAAATTAATTCGAAATAAGTTGATTAAATAATTAATTTAAAGCGTTTGTGCCGACATATATGAAATATAAATATACACAAAAATATAATAACAAAATTAAATACGCTTTATAAAAAAATGAACTTTTAAATATAGGTTTTAGAGATTATTTCGATGTAATTCAAGTAGGTTATTATTATAGCGCGAGAAATATTATTTTAGTTTACAAATTTTCAATTGTCTATCCTAAAAATTATATTTTACATCATTTGTCCCCTGTGCATAACATAAATCATCAAATCCTTATCCCTCCTCAACCTTACATAGCAATTCACGAAAAAGATTATATGTACATAGAGGCTGAATGCCCGAAGATCGGTGAATCATATCTATGTGATCATAAACTAAAATCAAGAAAAACAGCCAGATTGTATAGAACGCCTTATAACGACGCAGCAACTGCAAAATTCCTGTCACTTCACGTCAATTATCCTTACTACAGAAGTAGTCGAACAGTTAGACGACAGACATTATATTATCACCATTCACCAGCCAACCAGATTGAAACTATCATGCAACCAACAGAAATACTTAAAAATTCAGGGAAGTCACCTCGTAACACTACCACCAGGATGTTCTATACAAAGTACGCTATTTACTATAATCAACAGCAATAATCATATAAAAGGACAAGCCTTGGAAATTATTGACTTCTCTAGTATTAATTTGACATTAAAGAAAAATCCTGAAGTAACACTGAAACTCAATTCAATAAATTTGAAAGACATCCATGAAGCAAAAAAGCAAAAAAAAAGCAAAAATCTCTGCACAACAAGCTATTTCAAAAATATCTACAACACCCGATACATTATATCATATAACGATTCCGCTATATGAAATTATTTTAATGGCAACTGTAATAGGTATTTTCTATATACTTGTTAAAACTATAAAGAAAATTTGAAAACGTGGAGCATCAACCGAAAGGGATATATCCAAGGAGGAGCTAGGCAAGGACTCCAGATCCAGTGGAACAATTTCTCCAGCGCTATTCAAGATCCAAGGACGAATTGCATTAGATCCGAGAATTATAGCGGCATGTAATTTAACACTTAAAGGCATTTTCTATGTATTTTTTTAATATAATTTCAATTAGTCAGGCTCCGCATAACTTGCTCAATATTGCATCAGATCTAAGAATTATAGCGGTATGTAATTTAACACTCAAAGGCATTTTCCATGTATTCTTTTAATTAATATAATTTCAATTATATATTACCGTCGTGGCGCAGAGGCGTAAGCGTCTGCCTGTAAACGCGACGGTTACTGGGTTCGATCCCCAGTCGGAGAATATGGATTTTTCTATTTTCATTTTCTTCGCTCTGGCAAACTAGGCAAAGCGCGGCGTTGAGTTCCGCCACTCAACATGCAATGCCTCAAAAACGGCGGAAAGTGGGGACGGAGAAAGCAGGGGCTAAGCAACGGAGTGTCTTAACACTAGGTTCCCACAGTCCCTGCAGTTCCCTCTGCCTACCCTGCCTTGTGCGGGATAATGCGTGAAGCTAAAAAAAAAAAAAAAAAAATATATATATATATTAATATGTAATTTCAATTATAAGATACACTCTTGTTTCTAACATTGAACAAGCAAGTTTGGTTTTTTTTTAGAGCCTCCGCTGCCACCGTACTTAATTAGTGAGAGTGTATGTTAAAGTGGTAAATTTTTTTAAGTTAAATAGTGGAAACAATATATAATTGTGTAAAAAGATCCGCACTAATAAGGGTATTTGTTATAGTGTTTGTGTTATTTTTTAACTTAAGGTAGTAGCAGGAATCTAGTTTTGTAGGTTAGTTTTAAGAAGCATGGAACCTGATCCACCACCTGACCCTCCAGATCCTGGGGGACATACAGTATCTCGTAAACGTCAAGGTGAGGAAACATTTTCTGGTCAAGACAATGTTAAAAAAACTATTGTTAATTCGTTAACAGCTACACCTTCTGTTGACGCCCGTTAATATAAAAAGTTGTGGGTAGATTGTTTTTTACGCGGGTCACCGTATCGTAGTGACGATGTATTTTTAATTTTTCTTTTGTCTGCAATAAACCGTTGTACGAAGCACATGAGTTTTATTTATGGTCCTTCGAGCCGGATAAATAACAGATTAGTTGAAAATAAATTAATCAAATAATGAAAAAATGAAGAGAATATAAAGGAAATAACAAACAGATATAAGCAAAACGGCTATTAATACGATGAATTCATAAATCCACCACTCAATAAAATTGAGTAGTTCCTGTGTGACCAACCAAAAGTTGTTCAGAAGTCAAGACCTGACAAAGTTGAAGAAGAAACCAAATCAAGAGTGCTGAGGCCGGGTTGCTGGTGCTGCTTGCTGTATGCCAGGTGCTGGGTGTCAGAAGCTGGGTGCCGGGTATCGGATGCCGGGTGCCGGGTGCCGTTAGTCTTCATTTGAAAACCAAGCTTTGCTAGTTCAAAAGGTTACTGCTGGCTGCGAGCATTTCCAGATGAGGAAAGTTTATAAACCGAGGTACTGAGTTTATTTATATAAAATTGAACGTGAAGTAACGTGGAAAATAAATGATAATTTGAACTTTATAAAAAATTGTAATGGTTTTATAAAAACATTTAGTGAACTATATTATAAGTTAATTAACAATTATTTAGTATAATAATTAATTTGAATAGTACAATTTAATAATTAATTGGAAAAATTTAATTAATTATACAAAAGAACTTTATTATAATAATAAATATGGAAAAATTTATTAAGTTCCAAGAAGATCATCGGGGTCAAATACAAAGAAATTGGGCAAACTTTAAAAAGTCACCAAAGTCTAGAATTACGCAATCTATTATAGAAACTAGACTTGAAATATTAAATGATATTTGACAATGATATAACACAAGTTACTTTATAATGTCGTACAGCAAATTCTTAATATATTAATAAAAAAACAATAAACATAATAAAGAAAATATCATAATCATGATATTCTAGACGTTCGGTTTTGTGATATTTACGTAAAAAGGTTTTTACATACAAATTCAGTAACAATAAATAAACTAAGCTTCTAAATTATTACTTATATAATAAAAATATCTAACCTTTTCATTATTTTCAGTATTCTAATAAAGCTAGAGAAATTTCACAGCAAGGAGAATATTCACGTATCCAAGGTCTAATTCTATCAGATGCTATTCTTACACGTCTGTTAGTGCAATATAAACAACAATTAAATCAACATTTGAATTACCTAACCATTTAGCAGCATAATAATTTGTTTTTGATACTTCTCCACTAGGTCTCTTGAATTGCATGAATGATTGCAAGAGAAATATTAATGCCCAAAGTATTCCTCGCCATTTCTCCGATTTTTATACCACCTTTAATCAAAATAACATTCATGCTGTTCTTATTTCCGAATCTTGGCTAAAACCGTCCTTACAATCCACTTGTTTTTCTGTTCCGAATTACATAATAATAAGAAATGATCGCCTAGGAAGACCTGGAGGTGGTGTTGCCATATACCTAAAAAGTCACATTTCTTATAAAACGATTTGTCAATCTGTCTCCTCGCTGGATTCGTGTATTGAATACCTTTTTGTTGAAATAGACTTAGGAGTAAAGTTGGCAATTGGAGTTGTTTACTGCCCGCCTAACAAGAACTATTTTAATAATCTAGAAATTGTCATTGAAGACCTAGCTGCTAGTTACACGCATATTATTATTATGGGTGACTTTAACACATGTATGTTGCGAGACGATTCCAGAACGAGAAAACTTAAATCCATGTTGCTCTCCCTAAATTTACATGTGTTGCCCTTGAATCCTACCCACCATATCAATAACTCCGAAACTTTTTTAGACTTAATAATAACTTCTAGTCCTAATCATGTTCGTAGTTTTGGTCAATTTCCTGCCCCTGGTTTTTCTTTTCATGATCTAATTTTTGCATCTTTCAGATTTAAATTTCCCAAACCTAAACCAAAATCTCTCTTAATTAGAAGCTTTCTCAACATAGATATTGAGATGCTCAATAAGGATGCGTCTGAGATTGACTGGTCGTGGGTAGAGATGTTTGTAACAATTGATGAGAAAGTTAACTTTTTAAATAGTAATATTCTTAAATTGTATGATAAGCACGCTCCCCTCAAACTTGTTAAAATGAAAAATCATTCCACGCTATGGTTTAATGACGATTTTCGTAAAGCTAAAGCTAAGAGAGACAGGGCTTTTATAAAATACAAAAAGATCGTAATGAGCTCAACTGGTCAGCGTATAAGTCTGCAAGAAATCGATGTAATCAGATGTGTAGAAAATTAAAACGCCAGTTTTTCCATAACAAAATACGTGATTCTTCCCCTGAGGCGACTTTAAAATTTTTAAAGTCCCTTGGTGTTGGTAAACTTTCAGCATGTCCTATAGATTCTAATTTTAATTTAAACGATCTTAATAAACATTTTTCTTCATCTCTTTCCCTTGACTCTCGTATCAAAATATGTACGCTTTCTGAGATTCATAGTTTGCCGGAACTCGATTCCCCAGCCTTTAGCTTCTCATCTATTACCGATGATGACACTAAGAAAACTATTCTAGCTACCTCTACAAAAGCAGTAGGGTCAGATGATATAAGCCGCATTATGATTACCTTAATTCTTGACATCCTACTTCCTGTAATTACTCACATCATAAATTTTTCCCTATCCTCTAGTCAGTTCCCGGAGATATGGCGTAAGGCATTTATTCTCCCACTACCCAAAATATCAAATCCTTCGCTATCTTCTCATTTTCGTCCTATTTCAATCCTGCCTTTCCTCTCCAAAATTCTTGAGTCAACCGTGTACCAACAAATTTCCAAACACTTTCTAAAATGTGGCCTGTTTAATCCTCTGCAGTCCGGATTTAGAATCGGACATAGCACTACTACTGCTCTACTGAGGGTCACTGAAGACATTAGATCAGCAATGGAAAGCACGCATCTAACTGTGCTTATATTAATTGACTTTAGTAATGCATTCAATGCTGTAGATCACGACTTACTTATTGCTCTTTTGTCTAAAGCTAATGTCTCCAGTTGCGCTTTAGAATGGTTTTCTTCCTATCTTCAGGGACGCCAGCAGTCTGTTCGCGTAGGTCAGACCAATTCTGACTGGCATGATGTGGTAGCTGGCGTGCCTCAAGGCGGTATATTATCTCCACTGCTCTTTTCTGTTTTTATAAACTCTATTACTTCCTCCTTAACCTCTCGCTACCATCTTTACGCTGATGACTTGCAGATCTATGAACATGCCAGAGCGGAAAATATTGCTGATGCCATACAAACCTTAAATGTCAACTTACAACAAATATCTATTTGGTCTTCAAACTATGGGATCGAGGTAAATGCTAATAAATGCCAAGCTATAATTATTGGCAGCTCGCGACAACTGGCCAAACTTAAACTCACTAATTTACCTAGCTTAAAATATAATGGCAAAGTCATTCATTATTCCAGTACTGTTAAAGACTTGGGTATAATTTTGGATACAAACTTATCTTGGCGGGACTATGTTAGTGATATTTCTCGCAAAATATATTCCTCCTTGCATTCTATGATGCGACTTAAAAATTTCTTACCTGTAAACACCAAAAAACAGTTAGTTAGAACATTGCTGCTTCCAGTGATAGATTATGGTGATGTTTGCTGCCTGGATGTGAATAATGAACTCATGAACAAGCTCGAACGGATTTTTAACACATGCATTCGTTTTATTTATAACCTCCGCAAGTATGATCATATATCTTGTTATAGGAGGCAGCTTGGTTGGCTTTCTTTGGGTGATCGCAGAAAATCAAGAGTCCTTTGTTTAGTTTATTCCACCCTTTTCGACCCTAATTCTCCGACTTATCTATCATCTGATTTCTCTTTCCTCTCCTCTTTACATGACAGGTCCTTACGATCCCAAGCGAATCTCATGCTCTCTACGCCTAGCCACACCTCTGGCTTCATGGCTAACTCATTTGCTGTCGTAGGAGTTCGACTTTGGAATGACTTGCCGGAGACCATCCGTAGGGCTCCTTCTCGTGAAGTATTCAAACGTCGGGTGAAACAATTATTTACCAAACAAAGCAATTTTATATGTTAATTTAGTTTATCGCTTGTGTTTATATATTAATTATTTGTATATTTTTAAATATATGTTTTATTCTTTTGTATTTTAGTACGTATTGTAGTCGTTAAACGTAATGTATTATATTATGTTTTATTTATTTTCTTTTTATATGTTTATGTTTATAAGGTTTAAAATAATTTGTTTGTGTGTAGTATATCATGTTTATATTTATTTATGCATGTATATAGATATGTATATAGGTATGTATCTAAGCATATATGTATATTTTTTTTTTTATTTAGTTTTTACACTCATATGTCTTCGAAAGTGTTTTTTATTGCTATTATTATTTTTTTTTTTTTTTTAATTTTATGTTGTCAATTTTTTTTTGTACACCTCCACATTTATTTCTCACATACCCAGGTTGGCTGGTAGAAAATGCTTTTTAGCATTAAGCCCGCCTGTTGTGCATTTAACTTTGTTTTTATGTACAATAAAGAATAAATAAATAAATAAATAAATCTTTTTAATCGTTATATTCTTTTGCCGCGTTTGAGGCGCATAAAGTAATGGCGATTATATTTAATAATTCTGTATTAAGTATTTTGACATTCAAAATCTGAAATAAATTAATAGAGAAATAAATTTAAACATTTTAAATAAATCATTTTGTTCCAATGTTTATTAAACTTATTTAATTGACAATAAAAAAAATAATATCAATATATCGTACGAAATACATAAGTCAATCAATTTTAAATAGATCTTCTAATCACAGCAATCTGCTGTTACACAAATAGCAAATAATGCGTTATGTCAGCTTCAGAATTCGTATTTTAGCACGATTTTAATTTACAAAATTTTCATAATTATGCAAATTATTACAAATATATATTTCAAAAAAGAATAATTAAGTTCCACTTAAATCATCATATGTTAATGTACATAACATTAATAGAACTCTTCGCTGGGATATGTTAACCAAAGATATCAAAGATGTGTTTGACTAAGTTATCGTTACTAAACTTTTGTATTGTAACGGAGTTCGCAGAAAATTAAAGTTGTAGGAAATCTCTGGTAAATACTTTAGTTTAACTTTTAACATGTTATTGAGACCGGCGGTTAAGAAACCTTTTACTAATATTACTATAGGGTCATGCGAAAAAAATCTTTAGAACATTCATATTAATAATAGTAGTGTAAACTATTTCAGTAGTTTTCAAAACTTTCACCCGGTAAAAATTTTAGTATTTTATTAAATTATTAGCAAAAATAAAATTAGTTCATTGTGACCAAAACAATCAATTTCTACAGATATTTAATAACTAACGAAACGAACGAGCGAAAGCCGGCTACGGCGCCTCCAGCGTCCTCTACGCAGACCACTCCGCAGAGGAAATAGAGCGCATGGCACTGGAGGACCAGTTGGAGATCTTGGAGGTGGCATCCAAGTCCTCCAACCTGAAGGGGACGTTCCAAAAGGCCCTGAAATGCCGGGCAGCGAGTTTGCTCGGCATCGTCAAGGAGCTGGCGCAGCGTACCACTAATGACGAGACGCGGCAGTTGCAGGCGAAGGTGGATCGCCTGCAAAAGGAGGAGTCCGGGCTGCACGAACGCGTCGCCGAGCTCATGGCTCGACCAGAGGCGTCCGCGGAAGGTCCTGCTACGGCTCCTCTCCCCTCCAACCTTGCGGACATCATCCGCAAGGTTGTCGTGGATGAGAGGGTCTTCATCAGGACCTGTTTCGCGGCCATTGAGGACCGGCTGCTACCGTAGAAGCGGCTTCGCCCTCCTCTAGCGGCAGATAAGGCGACGCTTCCCGCACCGTGTCCCCCAGCGACCACAGCCCTCAGGGAGCAACCTAAGGGCAAAGGAAAAGGCAAGGGCAAAAAGGCCACTACAGCCGCCCCGACAACCGAGACGGCACCTGAGGTTGTCGAGAGGGAAGACTCACTTCTGCCCTCTACCACCCCTTCCAACGCCCCTTGGACAAAGGTGGCATTGAGAAAGCGGAAGGGGAAGAAGTCGGCCACTAAGCCCCCCGCGGCCAAGCCGAAGGCCAGCCAGCCTACGGCCGACAACAGGAGGAAGCTCGCTCCTCCTAAGACCGCTGCCGTCGTGGTCACGCTGACTACAGAGGCAGCGGAACGCGGTGAGACGTACGAGTCCGTACTTCGGCGGGCTCGTACAAATGTCGACCCAGCACAACTTGGGGCGGGCAGAATCACGTGCCGGAAGACTCAAACGGGGGCTCGAATTTTCGAGTTCTCTGGGTCTCAGGGGGGCACGAAGGCAGACCTCTTTGCGTCGAAGCTCAAAGAGGCTGTCACTGGCACGGCCAAGGTATCGAGGCCAGTGAAATGCGTGGCTCTCGAGGTGACCGACCTCGACGATTCGGTCACCCAAGAGGAGGTGGTGACCGCGATAGCGGCGGCGGGAGGCTGTGCCATCACAGCCATCAAGGCCGGGCCATTAGGCACGGCCGCGGAGGCATGGGCACTATGCAGCTGGAGTGCCCAGTCGTAGCAGCCAAGGCGGTTGTGGCCAAGGGCCGCCTTTCGGTCGGGCTTAGCTCGGGTAGGGTCCGGGCACTTGAGGACAGGCCGATGCGCTGCTTCAAGTGCTTCGGCATTGGCCACACCCGGGCTCTCTGTCCCTCCACTGCCGAGCGCACGGAACTGTGCTTCCGTTGCGGCAAAGAGGGACATAAGTCGGCCACGTGTGAGGCTACAACTCCGCGCTGCGCAGTATGCGCTGCCAGTGGTCGTCCCGCCGACCACGTGATGACGGGCAGGAAGTGCTGCCCGCCATCTAAGAAGGGGAAAGCGCAGGCGCGACCTGCCGCTGCTGCCGCCGCAGTCGTAACACCAGTTACCGCGCCGGCCACCGAGGGGAATGCGATGAACACCGAATGAACGGAACCCATCGTATTCTCCAGGCGAACACCAACCACTGCAGAGCGGCCCAGGATTTACTGGTCCAAAGTCCACTTCTTTTACTGGATGAGAGGGAGTATTCCACTTCTCTCTAGTTTGTAGAGTGTGTAAATTTTCATTTTTAAAGCGTTTCCAAAAGGACTGAACTATAGAGTCCAGTAAAGAAAATCTACTGAGTAACTGTTGTCGTTCTGCGGTTAAATCAGCAGCGGGCAAAAAATTTAAAGGAGTTCTATTTAAAAAATGAGCGGGAGTAAGCATAGAAGGCTCAGAAGGGTCAGTACTCAATACGTATAACGGACGACTATTAAGCACAGCTTCGATCTGACTGAGAACAGTCAGCATCTCCTCATAAGTCAAAATTTGAGTTCCTGTGACTCGAAAAAGTAGCGATTTAACAACTTTAATATTAGCCTCCCATATACCACCGAAGTGGCTAGCGGCGGGAGGATTCATTTTCCAACAAATGCGGTGCTTTGTCAATTCAAAGCTAAAGGCTTTATAATATTCATTATTTTTTAAGAAAATATCTAGCTCGTTTAAGTAAGCTTTAGAAGAAACAAAATTTTTACCGTTGTCGCTATACAAAAACTTACACGGTCCTCGTCTAGATAGAAACCTCTTAAAAGCATCTAAAAATGATTCAGAGCTTAAACTAGAAGCAAGTTCTAAATGCACTGCTTTAGTGACTAAACATATAAACAAGCATAAATAAGCCTTCTGACTACGAACGCGCCGCGTTTCCTAGCCAGAGTAATATACAGGGGGCCGGCGTAGTCGACTCCTGTATGCGTGAAAGCGTTACTTTGCTCTAGGCGACACGGTGGCAAATCAGCCATAGCGGGAAACGTAGGTTTAGGATTTAAGCGGCAACATTTATGAATGCGGGTTTTAATAATTCGTCGCGGTGACAAAATCCAAAAGTTTTGTCTAATAATTGACATTAATAATTGCGTTACAATTATTAATGTCAATATCAGCGTGACAATTTTCGCGGTGATAATAATCAATTAATAAATCTATGACATGACCTTTTTTAGGCAATAATACAGGGTGCTTTTGAGAGTAATCTAAAGATGAACGAGTTGAACGACCACCTACGCGAATATTTTCATGAATGAAAGGAGATAATTTTTGATGCATAGGCGAACAAGTCTTGCCCTTTTTTAAATTCTCTAAATCTTTAGAAAAGTGAAGGAATTTTTAGGAAGTTTTTTTAATAAAACGCAAGAAATAAACTACGGAACGAAGATATTTAAGACAAGAGGAAAATTTTTTGACTTAAAGGAATTAACGGATTTTCTTGTGAAATTTGAGTAACATGTGTTACCGTGCGTTGTTCGGGTAAAGCCGATATACTCGTCGGTGAAAATTTCTTAATAGGCCACTCTTGGATCGGTAAAGAAATCTAAGAGGGTCCTGAAAACCAAAGGTCATGATCAAGTAATTGAGAAGGCAGAAGTCCGCGGGAAATACAATCGGCTGGGTTTTCTACTCCAGCGATATGATACAAACAATCAGGCGATAAAAGCGATTGAAACTGCGAAATCCTATTAGCGACATAACTGTGAAATCTGTGTGGTGAAGAACAAACCCAACACAGTGCGACAGGTGAGTCGGAAAATGCGAAAATATCATCGATAGGATGTCTTACAGAAAGCGAGTCATATACTGTACGAACTAACTTCGCAAGCAATAACAACGCGTTTAATTCTAATCTGGCTAGCGTTATTACATTAGAAGGAGACGAAACGCGGGATTTTGAACATATTAATTTAACAATAGGACTTTCGAGTCCGTTACAAATATGAATATAAATGACACACCCGTATGCCTTTTCGCTAGCGTCAGAAAAAGCGAGCAGAGAGATTTTATATTGTTTTTCAACGCCTAAATGACGAAGTATTTTAAGTTGCGATAGTAAAGGAATTACTATCGCAACTTAAAATACCGGCTATATATGTGTGCCACTTCTCAACAATGTGAGAAGGCGGAGCTTGATCCCAAGACAATTTTAAAATCCATAATTCTTTAATAATTAATTTTGCTAACAAAATAACTGGGCCAACCAGACCTAAAACATCATAAAGACGAGCGGTTGCGGATAAGATTGCGCGTTTGGTACAAGTTTGCGGAGGTTGTGTAATACATAATGTTAAATGATCAAAAGCGGGAAACCAATGCAACCCCAAGATTTTGAAGGTGATTTCGTCATTGAAGGATACGCTATCAGAATGACGATGTGACTCTGGTATGTGACTGAGTAATTCAGAAGAATTACTTGTCCATTTCACCAGGTCAAATTCACCATCTTTAAATTAATGGATTAGTTGTTTGGCTGCTTCAAATCCTTTATCGCGATCACATCGATACGTGAATGAGGAAGTTGTGACGTAATACGTTCAACAACTAGCGGTCGTATATTATATTTTTTCTCGCTATCGAAACGAGACGAAAATTTGATAGAGGATACTCCGAGAATTTTTTGCGAAGTTCCACCTATACCTTGAACCTCGGAAAAGCGATTTTGAGAATAAATTGGAAGCGATAAGCGCTTACAACATGCGGAAGAGATATAATCGCTTTGTGAACCAGGGTCCACTAAGCATCTCAAGAAATGAGAGCGGTTATGTTTATCAAAAACTTTAATTTTGGCGGTACCTAACAAGGTAGTAGTAGCGGTGCTTGAAATATGATCGCGGGAAATGGTATAAACCGATGCGGAAACATTAGAATCTACATGAGATTCAGAAAAGCGAACGCTATTCGTGTTAGAGGTGATATTATTATTATTAGCGGGTTGAACGCCGGAGCATTCAGATTGACCGGCCGACACAGTGCTGGACGAGCCATGAGCGGGAGCGGGTGCGGGTGCGGGAGAAGAAGCGCGACGCGGAAAATTACGTGTCGAAGACTTATTTACGACGACATTACTATTAGATTTATTAGAATTATTGAAATGTAGCAAAGAATGATGCTTTGGCGAGCAATGATTACAAGTGTGCTGAAAAACACATGCAAAAGTTTTATGTTTAGTACGTAAACAATTATTGCAATATAAGTTATTTTTAATAAAACTAAGTCTTTCATACGTGTTCATTTTCATAAAAACAGGACACGAATATAAATGCTCATATTTATTATTATTGCACAAAGTACACTTATGATATGCACTTGTACTTCCTTCCATATTAACAAAGGAGCGAGTGGCAGATTTAGGCGTCGGCAATGTCTTTAAGCGAGATTTATTTTGATCTAACCAATCATTCGTGTTAAGGTGATTAAGATCGAGTTTAGAATGCGGGCTGGTAAATTAAACTGCAACACGTCAACTCTCATTTGATGTTTATTGGTGACTGGTTAAATGACAAATGTATGGACCTACGCACACACACATAGGGTTTACTATTAATTACGTCAACATGCCGCCCACCAAAGGACTTTTAAAGGCCTTTACAAGATAAAGACAATAAAAAAATTAAATCTACAAAATTGATAATTCTATCACAAAGATTAATCTACAATTAACATGATGGATAGATAGAAAATGGCATAGTTGACTTTGCTAATATAACATAATTGGAATTAGAATTACTAAAATTTATACAAAATAATTGATTGGAATGATAATTCATAAAAATAACAATATTAAATAAAATAGTTAGTTGGTGTCTATAGGTAAATAACAAAGTTTGTTTACAGATCTTTGTACAATATTACGTCCACTTTTTACACTATAAACACGAGTAACACTATCTTCCCCTGGATGTTTGTTGATTATGCGACCCATCATCCATTTACTAGACGGAAGATTGATTAGTACAATATCTCCAATTTCGAATTCTCTAATCCTTTTGTTCCACTTACGTCTTTGTTGTAGTGTAGCTAAGTACTCTTGCTGCCATTTGTGCCAAAAATCATTTAACAATTTCTGATTATGTTGCCATCGGGACAAATGACTGAGTGGAACATTCTTAAATTCTGGGTGAGGAATAGTTATCGGCACCTCGCCGATCAAGAAGTGACCCGGAGTTAATGCTTGTGTGTTCTCTGGATCCTCATCAGTTAATGTCAAAGGCCGTGAATTCATACAGGCTTCAATTTGACATAGCAGTGTGGTCGTTCCCTCGTAGGTTAGGTTAGATGTTAAAATCCTTTTGAAGTGATATTTCATTGATTTGACAGAAGCCTCCCAGATTCCTCCCATATGGGGGCTGTAAGCGGGAATAAAATACCACTGGGTGCCATCAAGGGCTAGGGACTCTGCAATATAACCTTCAAACATCAACTTAGCCTCTGACCAAGCATTAGTGAGTTCCTTATTGGCCCCAACAAAGTTACGGCCTTGGTCGCTCCAGAGATGGGTACATCTTCCACGTCTGGCCACAAATCGTCTCATCGTCATATCTCCAACTAGCTCAATATGTACTGCCTTCGTGGACATGCAAACGAAGATAGCGATATATGCCTTCGTAGTTCTTTTACCTCTGCCCTTGGACATTAGTATTTGATATGGACCCGCAAAGTCTAAAATAGTGTCAAGAGGTTCGCGAGTAAATGAACAAAACGAGGACGTGCGTGAAAGAGGAGCGATGACAGGTGCATCACCCATTACAATATAACCTAAAGCGGTTTCAAAAGCGGAAGGTAAATTACCGGAACCTTTAATTTTATTGAAAAGCAAAATATCACAATATAGATTTACTCCCAACAATAAATCAATAGATCCGGGTTTTGAAAAATCATCATCTGCGAGCGGTATGTCTTTAATTAAATCTTTCATCGCGTTCACATCGATACGTGAATCAGGAAGTTGTGACGTAATACGTTCAACAACTAGCGGTCGTATATTATATTTTTTCTCGCTATCGAAACGAGATGAAAATTTGATAGAGGATACTCCGAGAATTTTTTGCGAAGTTCCACCTATACCTTGAACGTCGGAAAAGTAATTTTGAGAATAAATTGGAAGCGATAAGCGCTTACAACATGCGGAAGAGATATAATCACTTTGTGAACCAGGGTCCACTAAGCATCTCAAGAAATGAGTGCGGTTATGTTTATCATAAACTTTAATTTTGGCGGTACCTAACAAGGTAGTAGTAGCGGTGCCTGAAATATGATCGCGGGAAATGGTACAAACCGATGCGGAAACATTAGAATCTACATGAGATTCAGAAAATCGAACGTTATTCTAGTTAGAGGCTTAAGTTCAATAACAAGTACACGGAATCTATTCTTGCTTTTGCGGACGATCTTGCGATACTCACTAGAAATCCAAAGCAATGCCAGCTGCTATTGGATGAAGTAGACGAGTTTTACACGTGGACAAAAGGAATGAGGACAAAACCTAGTAAGTGTCACTGTCTTTGTCTGGGAAGACGAGACACAAAATATACCTCCTACGATCCGGGACTAAAAATTGCCGGTAAAAGCATTGCTGTAGTTTCCGAGGCGGCACCTTTTAAATTTCTCCGTAAGAAAATAGATTACAAAGGCCGAACTCCATCTTTACATGTACTAGTCGACAGCTTTATGACGGATCTTGAAAAGGTAGACCATCAACCTATAAGTAATGTCAAGAAAGCTTGAATTTACGACAATTTTCTAACATCACGTCTGAATTGGCCTTTCCTCGTATATGATTTTAATAAATCTCTCTTGGCAAAGTTAGATGCAAGCGTCATAAAGATGCTGAAGTTTTGGCTTGGGCTAGCGCATTCGGCGGACACCTCAACCTTATTTAGAGACAAAAATAATTTTGGGTTGAGATTAAAGAAACCATCGGAGCTCTATAAACATCTAAGAGTCGCCAAAACACATATTCTGGGAAAATCACGGGATGATATTGTTACCTCACTTCCAAGAGACAGAAGTGTCCCAGAGCTCGAGTCAAGACTTAAATTCCATAAGCAATTTATGATAGGAGCACAATTTAGTAAAGTAGGGTTAGGATCAAAGAGGAAAGTCCAAGACACAGACATAATAAAATCTTTTATTCGGCAAGACGAGAACGATAAGTATAAGGTGCACGCAATGGGGTTAGAAATGCAAAATGAGTGACTAACTATAGGAGAATTCTGTATCCCTTTAGCTTTAAAATGGCGGACCCTAATTCACGACTGGTCTCCAGCACTGTTAAAATTTTACCTAATTGCGTTCCCAATGACTCTTCCAGATCAAAGTAATTTAGTGAGATGGGGTAAAGCTACCGATAAATATTGCTACATCTGTAAAGAGGCAGTGGGGACAGCTAAACATATGCTGGTGGGGTGTAGGGTACTCTTAGATAGTGGTCATTACTCGCGGCGCCATGACAAAGTACTGGAAATCATACGTGAAGCCGTTAGTCTTTCAGTAGCAAGTGCACAGAGAAACATAACAACCAGCAAACGCTCAATAGAGTTTATGAAAGAAGGTTCTCATAAAAAACCTATACAAAAGCCTTTCTCCATATTAGATCCAGCTCCTGATTGGACACTTGTGATGGACACGTATGAGAAACAGTATAAAATCCCTGAGGATATTTGTGTTTCGTCATCCAGACCGGATATTTTTCTATATTCTCGAAGCCTAAAACGCGTAGTACTGGTAGAACTTACAGTTCCGTGGGAAACAAATATCCCGAAAAGTCACCACCTTAAACTCAACAAGTATTTCGATCTTACAAACGAACTGACCAGGAATAGGTTTAGAGCTAGCTTATATGCGGTTGAAGTAGGAGCGAGAGGTATAACAGCGAAATCTCTCTATAGTTTATTAAAAGATCTCGGCCTGTCTAGAACTATCACAAATTCATTTCTAGAACGCACTTCGAAGGCGGCTTTGGTAGAATCATTTAAAATTTGGTTAGGTAGTGGGAGGAGCTCGGACAGTGAAGGTGAGCGTTAATGCATTTTAAAGGGGCCCCTTTAAACCTACACTTGGGTCGCAAGTCCCAAGCGCTGCTCGGAGCTTCTCTTCCTACAACACGATGGGCCCGGCACCCGCACGGTGAATCCATGGAACGCTAAGTTGTTTCTTCTCTTAGCGGGTTGAACGCCGGAGCATTCAGATTGACCGGCCGACACAATGCGGGACGAGCCATGAACGGGAGCGGGTGCGGGTGCGGGAGAAGCGCGACTCGGAAAATTACGTGTCGAAGACTTATTTACGACGACATTACAATTAGTTTTATTAGGATTATTGAAATACAGCATTACCTACAAAATGCCAAGGAACCATCTGCTGTGTTAGTGGCGGAACACCTAGTTAAGCAGAGCCCTAATAAGTCCGAGTCATCCACGTCCCCGTCGTCTCCCCCGGGAACTGCTACAACCGCGCTACCGCGTGACCGCCATCTCGAGTTGTAGCTGAGCAGAGGATGCAGGGCGAAAGGCGAATCTTCTGCGCCTTAAAACAGAACTCGATCACTAGGGAGGAAACCCGAGATAAAACCGAGCACGCCCATGGGCTCAAAGGTGGCAGCCCCACCAATGGGCTAGGGTATAGTGGGCTAATCATCCGCTTACCCAAAAACCCACACAATGATTAAAGAAACAGAAACAGTGCAAAACCGGACCGATCGAACAACGACGACCTTTGGCATGAAAATACGGACACGAATTGCTTGCTGGAATGTGCGAACGCTGAGTGAGGATAGCCGACTAGCCCAAGCAGAAGTAGAAATGCAACGTTACAAACTGCAAATACTCGGTCTTAGTGAAGTGCGCAGAAACGGATTCGGAGAGCTGAGAACGTCCAGAGGCCTGACATTGCTTTACTCCGGGAAGGAAGATGTAGAGGGTGCCCGTGAAAACGGTGTCGGATTCCTCCTCTCTGGTGATGCAAGGAAGAGCCTTCTGGACTGGAAACCGATCTCAGAACGAATCATCACAGCTCGATTTAACAGCAAAGCCCGCAAGATAACCGTCGTTCAGTGCTACGCACCCACTAACTTAGCACCTGAGGAAGACAAGGACGATTTCTACAGTGCACTCAACCTGACACTGGAGAAGATCCGCAAACAGGACATAGTTATCATCATGGGCGACCTGAATGCAAAGGTTGGTACGGACAACGACGGATGTCAAAGACACATGGGTAGAAACGGGCTGGGAGTCCGGAACGAGAACGGGGAGAGATTCCTGGAGTTCTGTCAAGACAACGATCTCACCATCGGAGGTACTCTATTTATCCACGGAGAACACCATAAATATACATGGAATTCACCCGATGGAGTCACCAAAAACCAAATAGACCATGTGGCCATCAGTTCAAAATGGCGCTCATCTCTACTTGATGTACGCAACCGCCATGGTGCAGATATTGACAGCGACCACATCCTACTCGTAGCAGAAATACGGCTCAAAGTAGCTGTGGCGCGAAAGGGCAACGTGACCACTAGGATGGGCAAACGGTTTGAGGTGAGCAAGCTTCGAGATCCTAAAATAGGTGAAGCCTTCAGACTAGAACTCCAAAATCGCTTCTCCACCCTCGCAAGGGATTCCACTTCTGTCAACGCGGAGTGGAACTACATAAAAATGGCCTACACAGAGACCAGCTCTGTCGTTCTTGGACATAAAATATTCACTCGCGAAGACTGGATGTCACAAAATACCTGGGACCTCATCAACCAAAGGCGTAAACTTCACCTCCAACTCCTAGCAACGGACGACGCTGTGGTGCGTGAAAACCTGAGGCTCCAATACCGCCTGATACGCAGACGCATATACCGCAGTACACGTCGAGATCGACGAATATGGGCGGAAAGTGTAGCGGATTGTGCCCAACGCGCTGCTGACTCCGGTAATCTCAGGAAGATGTATAAGGCAACAAAAGCCTTAGCCGGAAACCGAAGTCAGAGGAACAAAAAGCCCTTAAAAAACAAGAGAGGCCAGCTACTCGTGACATCGGAGGAACAGCTTCAACGCTGGCGGGAACATTTTGAGGAAACCTTCCGAGTCCCCAACGATCCCAATAATAAGTTGCCACCCGCTATCAGCCAACCTGCACAATGCCTCGACATTGACGTGTCTCCGCCTACTGGAGAGGAAGTAAAGGAGGCCATCTTGTCACTTAAGAGTGGCAAAGCTCCAGGAGCTGACCTCATTACGGCGGAAATGCTTAAAGCCGATATCCCTACCGCCGTAAACGCGCTTACACCTCTCATACGCAATATCTGGTCAGCCGAAGAATTGCCCGATGACTGGAACAAAGGCCTTCTCATCACCGTGCCCAAGAAGGGAGACCTTAGTGAGTGTGGCAACTGGAGAGGCATTACATTGCTCTCGATCCCATCCAAAGTGCTCTGCAGGATTATCCTGGATAGGTTGTCGAATGCCGTTGAACCCCTCCTTCGTAAAGAACAGGCTGGCTTCCGACCCAACCGATCGTGCACGGACCAGATCAATACTCTACGTATCATCCTCGAACAGGCATCAGAATGGCAGAGGGAAATATACATAACCTTCGTTGATTTCGAAAAAGCCTTCGACACGCTGAGGTGGAGCAGTATCTGGGCCCGTCTGCGGGAAATTGGAGTCCCCGAGAAACTCACTAACCTAATACAGGCCATCTACAAGAATTACTCTTGTAGAGTGACACATGACGGCCTCGTCTCGGAGGACATTCAAGTACGAGCGGGTGTAAGGCAAGGGTGTCTTCTCTCTCCTCTCCTCTTCCTTGTCGTTCTCGATGGCATTATGCGTAAATGTACCAGCAATAAGCGCCGCGGCATAGAATGGGGACTTTCCGGCACCTTAGAAGATCTGGATTATGCCGATGACCTATGTCTGCTAAGTCACACACGCGCCGATATGCAAGCCTTTTTTAAAATTTAATTAAAATTACCACGAGATAAAACTTTACTTTGTTCCTTAATAAATTCTACAAGATTTTCATACGAGGGATTTTTTTGTTTACGATAAGTAATTTCAAATAATTTAATAGTATCGGAATCTAATTTTTGTATAGCAAGGTGTAAAAACATGAAATCGGTTAAATAGTTTAATTTCAACTGCTTAAGAGCTTCAACAGAAGCACTATTATTAATAAGCGCTTTAAATTCTAACAGCTGATTAAAATAAGCAGAAGCGAGAGAACGAGGATCATCATATTTTTCTATAAGCGAATTCCAAATAATTAAATAATTTTCAGCGGTAATTGACAAACCCGAACATATGGCCCTAGCCTTATCTGTTAATTTACCTACTAATTAAAAAGCTTTTTCGCTGTCACTCAATGAATGATTGTCGTGAACTATACTTTTAAATTGTTGATAAAAAAGCGGCCAGTTACGGATATCACCATTAAATGACATAAGTTCAATAGGTGGCAAATGCGGTTTTAATTTATGTATATTTTGAGACGTATTTGTAGAAATAACATTTAATTTATGATCGGAAATTTTCGAGATGACTCGTTTAACAAAGGAATACATGGTTTCAAATTCTGTCCAAGAATTGTAATCAATAGTTAAATCTGGATTAACTTTTAATAATAAAATATTATAAGAGTCTAAAACACGCTCAAAATCAATACGCAACTGATCGATGTTAAAACTTTCATCCGATAAAGCCTGTTCGGTATTACTATCGAAACATTTTGCGGATTTAAATATACTTTTCATTCTGTTAAACATGGCATCGCGCTTAGCTTCTAAAAGGCTAAGTTGAGTCTCGTCAACCTCCTCCTCTTTTTTACCTCTAACCATTTTGAAAAGTAATAAAACAAATTATCAAAATATTATAAGTTATATAAACTTAGATAAAACTGCGGTTATATTAAAATAGCGGAATAATAAAAAATATATTAATTTTAGAAAGATATTAGCGTTATAATAAATTATTGTCAATGAACAAGTAATAATTTTTGAAATTGTTGTGTATGTTGGACGATGTCTTAATAACGGGTAGCGATAGAACGGAACATATGCGGAGGTTAAACGTTGTGCTTCAGAGATTAGAGAGCGCCGGGTTAACATCGCGAATTTTTTAAAAACGAAATTAGTTACCTCGGTTATAATATCACAAAAGAGGTACTAAAAAAGTCACCCGAAAAGGTAAAGGCTAAATAAGAAGCTCACGTCCCTAAGAATGTAAATCAGTTACAGTCATTTTTAGGACTTGTAAATTATTATAGAAATTTTATACCAAAAGCTGCATCTATTTTAAGCCCTTTGTATGAACTGTTAAAAAAAAGACAGTCTTGGCGTTGGGATTGTGTACGTAACGTTGCATTCGAGCAGGTAAAAAAAATTTTGGCCTCTGAACAAGTGCTTGCACACTTTAATCAACATGCCAAATTGATATTGACCGTAGACGCTCTCCTGCCGGCTTTGGTGCAATTTTATCGCAAGTCAATAGCGACAACATAGAAAGACCTATTTCATTTGCGTTGACCTATTTAATAGCGCTGAAAAACGATACTCTCAGTTACAAAAAGAGGCAACTGCGATTATTTTTGGAGTACGACGTTACCATCAATATCTATACCGTAGATCGAACCCCTTCATATTCCGTACAGATTACAAACCTCTTTTGTCTATATTCGGCCCATACAAAGGCATTCCCGAGTGGTCTGCGAACCGCTTACAAAGATATGCTATATTTCTCAGTGGATATAATTATAAAATTGAATATATACGCAGCAATGACAACATCGCAGATTACCTGTCGCGCGCTAGTGTGGTGACGTCATCGCGCCCTGCGCGTCTCTTCCACGCCTCTAATCGGTTCAACAGATGACGCCTTAGACGACAGGGCAGCGTATGTTTGTTTCGTAATCGATGATAGCGTACCGTTAACTGTTATTGAATTACGCGAAGAAACAAATAAAGACATCATTTTACAACAGGTTCGGTAGTACATTTTCGATGGTTGGCCAAAGACAATAAATAATAATATACATCTTAAGCCGTATTATTTATGCCGAACACAATTAGCGTATGAAAACGGTTGTCTTATGAGAGGTCATAAGGTCGTGATTCCCCAATCACTGCGCGATAGGGTCATGTCAAAATTACATACATCACATTTTGGTATTGTCAAAACAAAGGCAGAAGCGCGGTCACGTTTTTGGTTTCCGGGGATTGATAACGCAATAGAAAAAATGATAGGGTCATGCGCTGTTTGTATTCAGCTGCAACCGTCGCCCGCGCGGGTGCCGCCGTCCCCGTGGCCACGCCCCCCGGAACCATTTCAGCGATTACACATAGATTTCCTCGGGCCTATCAATGCACTTATCTTATAGGTGTAGATGCGCATTCCAAGTGGGTCGAAGCATATAATATGAGTAATAGTACTACGTCTAGTGCGGTAATAGAAAAATTGTGTGATTTCATATCTAGGTTTGGGCTGCCTGCAACTTTAGTGAGCGACAATGGCAAAGCTTTCTGTTCTAGAGAGTTCGAGTTATTTTGTGAAAAAAATTGTATAAGTCACATAACATCGCCTGCATATCACCCGGCTAGTAATGGGCAGGCTGAAAGTTGTGTTAAAATTGTAAAGAGAGGCATTTAATCCAGCTTGTTGGCTTGTAATAACGCAAAGAATAGTAGACTAAAGTTATTGAAATATTTTATGGATTATCAGAATTCCATACATACTACCACAAGGCTCTCACCAGCTGAAATTATTTTTGGTAAAAAATTAAGATCGAGACTAGATTTAATATATCCTTCGTCGTCAACGCACCCCTCAATTAAAAATTTTCCTATTGAACAGTGTACGCATATGAATAATAACCCAGAAAAACATAAGGAAATTAAAACAGATGGTTTTGTTTTGTATAAAAAAATTATCAATAATAAACAGTATAAATGGTGTAGGGGAAAATACAAAAACAAATAGGAAAAGTAATGTATCTAGTTAAGGATTTAAGTACATTTGATTATGTAAAGAAACATAAAAATCATATAAGGTTGTATAAGGGTACTGTAAGCGTAGACTCTCAACAAAGCAGTTCCGATGTCATTGAGGGTCTCTTGCCTGTACGAGAACTGCCGCGACCGCTGTCTACGCCGTACCTGCCATCCCTACCTTCACCGACACCGCCGTCACCACCGTCACCGCCGTCACCGCCTCCAATGTCTGTGCGCTCCCCATCGCCACCGCCGTTACTATCCGCGCAATCTACGCCTTCAAGGCTTGGACCACCATCAGTATCGTCAGACGTGGTTACAACGCCGGATAAAGTTGGAGGGGAAGAACAGTATAGTCGAATTCAACAAGAAGACGGAGGCCCGCCGGAGACGGAGGAAGAGTTTCACGAGGCCGAAACTGTTGTTTGTCGTGAAAAAATACCTTCGCCACCTAAGAGATCTGTCCGTAATCGTCCGTTTATTTTTTTTTATTTTTTTTTTAGCTTCACGCTTAATCCTGCACATGGCAGGGTAGGCAGAGGGAACTGCAGGAACCATACGAACCTAGTGTTAAGACACTCCGTTACTTAGTCCCTGCTTACTGCGTCCGTTTAAATTATAAAAAGTATTTTTAATTATGTTAAATAGGGCAGGGAAGTGTTAGGTATAAGCGTTAATGAGTGGCTGCGACCACTCAATGATATATGTAATAAAGCAGTACGTCTATAGCAGCCGGCCTTATCACTTGTCCCTCGCATATCGTCTAGAAATAAAGTTATAATACGACAATGCGCGCGACCTTGAATTGCGTTTTACTATTCACTCGACTCGCTTGTTACGAATCGAACGAAACTAGACCTTATGGAGTGAAATAAATGGTGCGGGTAAACAAATTATAAAATTAAAGAATTTTATAATTATAATAGCGAATATATATTAATAGCTAATATATAATGGATATTCCTTATGAATTTACGTCTTATACAACGATTATGCGGTTATATAAATAAAGAAAACTAACTGTCTTCTTTGAAGGATTTCAAGAAGGACTTCTTCTAGTGTAGTGTTTTTTCTTCTGGAAACAATATTTTTATTTTTTTCTCCTTCAATTTCGGTGTCGGTTATCTGCACTTGTTTATTCATTTTATGTGATCTCTGTGGTACAGCTAGTCTGTGCATTCCACCGTAAAACCGGTTTACTATACGCCAATACTTAGCCACGTCTGCTTTCGACGAGAACGGAACAGTGACTATATATATTCTTTATTGCACATAAAAAAAATTACACACGAAATATATACATATGAAAATTTCGTTGACAATGGTGGACTTATTTCTAAAAGAAATCTCTTCCAGCCAACCAGTGGAAGTGAGAAAATTTCAGAAAGCGGGAATAAGTAGTGCAAATAATATGTAAAATAAAAAATAAAAAAAAAGAAATATAAACATTTAAATGAAATAAAATAAAAATAAATATATAAATTCATAACTAAGTATATATTTATATATATACACATAGATATATACATATATATACATACTTAAACATACATACATACATACATACATACATATAGCGACGAAAGCGGCGCGAATACGGACTTGAAATGCCCCACGTGCGGGAAAAATTACAAGAGAAGAGCCTGGTATATTAAACATCTTAAAACACATGATGGTGTTGAAGCACGGCTGTCGTCGGTAAGCTCTTCGACTATCACTGCGGATAGAGTTGACCCTCATATGTCCCATGGTGAGCCATTGAGTGAAAAATATCAGGAGTCCATTTCCACCCGGACACGTCTAAGCATTCCCAATTTAAAGCAATCTACATGGAAAGTACACGACGAACGATTAGCGGTCCTGTTAGAGCATCCGGGCTCGAAGCAGGAGTTAGACATGCAAGTAGAGACTTTCCAAAAAACTATTTATGACTATTTCAACGAAATATATCCACCTTCAAATCATTACGCTCGTAAAAACAAAGAAAACGCGTTCAAGTCGAAAATGAGGAGGAAAAAAAGAGAGCTAAAAAAGAATCTTCGTGCGGCCAAAGCTCTAGGCGATAATTATCTTAGTCACCAATTGTCTAGGGCGCTACGGTCAACCTTGAAACTAATTCAGTGTATATCGATACAGATCGCGGAACGTCATACAAATTTTGATCGGGCAAAACACGAGGTTGCTTTCGATAAAAATCCTTTTGAGTACTCAAAAAACATTTTTAAGGAAGATAGAGGTAAGCTTCTCTTGACCGATGAGGTTACTTATGAACATTACAAAAGCACATACGAAGTGCCTAATATAGAAAGGCTATATATGGAGCCAAACAACCAACGACCTGAGATTCCTCACGTTGACTTTCAAGTTGACCCACCAACTTTAGAGGAAATAAATAATCAAATAAAAAAGAAACCATCTAAATCAGCTCCAGGTCCTGATGGTATCCCCTATATAGTTTACAAAAAATGTTCATCTGTTCGTAAATACCTCCACAACTTATATGGTAAAATCTGGTCAAGAAAGCAAATACCTACGTCATTTGGAGAAGCGATATTTGTCCTCATTCCCAAAAAAGACCGGGTAACAGATCCAAAGGATACTAGGCCGATTGCTCTTACGAATACTTTGTCTAAAATCTTTTTCTCAATATTTCAAACGAAAATGACCCATTTTATGATTAGTAATAGGTACTTCAGGCCAAACTACCAGAAAGGGTTCCTACCTGGAATTTCTGGATGCCTGGAGCATAATACTTTGTTAACCGAAAGCTTAAAAGACGCCAGAAAGTGTGAGAGGCAAATTACGGTATGTTGGATAGATTTAGAAAACGCGTTCGGACAACACGGTCTATTGATGTTTGCTTTAAAATGGTACAACTTCCCTACAATAGTAAGCAACATAATCGCGTCATACTATTCAAAATTAAAATTCGTTATAACCTCAAAAAACGGTAATTCAAAACCTTTAAGCTATAGAGTAGGTCTTTTTCAGGGTTGTTGTTTATCCCCAATAATATTTAATATCGTCATAAATATTTTAATAGATAATTTAATTAAACATGAGAGAAAATGGGGTTATCGGTTTAAGTTAAACAATAAATACACAGAATCCATTCTTGCTTTTGCGGACGATCTCGCGATACTTACTAGGAATCCAAAGCAATGCCAGCTTCTATTAGATGAAGTGGAAGAATTTTGTGCGTGGACGAAGGGAATGAGGACAAAACCTAGTAAGTGTCACTGCTTATGTCTGGGTAGACGAAGCACTAAATATACCTCATACGATCCGGGACTTAAAATAGATGGTAAAAGCATTTCTATAGTTTCCGAAGCGGCACCTTTTAAATTTCTCGGCAAGAAAATAAACTATAAAGGCCGTACTCCATCTTTAGATGTACTAGTCGACAGCTTTTTGACAGATCTTGAAAAGGTAGAACATCAACCTATAAGTAATGTCAAAAAAGTTTGGATATACGACAATTTTCTAACATCACGTCTGAATTGGCCTTTCCTCGTATATGATTTTAATAAAACCCTCTTGGCTAAGCTAGATGCAAGCGTCATAAAGATACTGAAGTTATGGCTTGGGCTAGCGCATTCGGCAGACACCTCAACCTTATTTAGGTAAAAAAAATATTTTTGGATTGAGATTAAAGAAACCATCGGAGCTCTATAAACATCTAAGAGTTGCCAAAACACATATTCTGGGAAAATCACGAGATGATATTGTTACCTCACTTCCAAAAGACAGAAGTGTCTCAGAGCTCGAGTCAAGACTTCAGTTCCATAAACAATTTATGATAGGAGCACAATCAAGTAGAGTAGGGTTAGGATCAAAGAGGAAAGTTCAAGATATGGACATAATAAAATCTTTTATTCGGCAAGATGAAAATGATAGGTATAAGGTGCACGCAATGGGCTTAGAAATGCAAAACGAGTGGCTAACTCTGGGAGAATTCTGTATCCCTTTAGCTTTAAAATGGCGCACCCTAATCCATGACTGGTCTCCAGCACTATTAAAATTCTACCTGAATGCGTTCCAAATGACTCTTCCAGATCAAAGTAATTTAGTAAGATGGGGTAAAGCTACCGATAAATCTTGCTACATCTGTAAAGAGGCAGTGGGGACAGCTAAACATATGCTGGTGGGGTGTAGGGTACTCCTGGAAAGTGGTCAATAATCGCGGCGCCATGACAAGGTACTAGAAATTATACGTGAAGCCCTTAGTCTATCAGTAGCAAGAGCACAGAGAAACATTACAACCAGCAAACGTTCAACAGAGTTTGTGAAAGAAAGTTCTGTTAAAAAACACACGCAAAAACCTTTCTCAATATTAGATCCAGCTCCTGATTGGACTCTTTTGATGGACACGTATGAAAAACAGTATAAAATCCCTGAGGACATTGGTGTTTCGTCATCCAGACCTGATATTTTTCTTCATTCTCGAAACCTAAAACGCGTAGTGCTGGTAGAACTTACAGTTCCGTGGGAGACTAATATACCTAAAAGTCATAGCTTCAAACTTAATAAATATTTCGAGCTTACTAACGAACTGACCAGGAATAGGTTTAGAGTAAATTCATACGCGGTAGAAGTAGGAGCGAGAGGTATAACAGCGAAATCTCTCTTTAGCTTGCTAAAAGATCTCGGCCTGTCTAGAACTATCACTAATACATTTCTAGAACGTACTTCAAAGGCGGCATTAGCAGAATCATTTCGAATTTGGTTAGGTAGTGGGAGGAGCTCGGACAGTGAAGGTGAGCGTTAATGCATTTTAAAGGGGCCCCTTTAAACCTACACTTGAGTCGCAAGTCCCAAGCGCTGATCGGAGCTCCTCTTCCTACAACGCGATGGGCCCGGCACCCGCACGGTGAATCCATGGAATGCTAAGCAGTTTCTTCTCTATACCCAAACATACATATTATGCTATATATACATTTTTCTTTTTATACTTATAAAAACATAGTGCGAATGTTATACTGACTTTGAATTTGACGTTAATCGTTCAGACAAGCAAGGAAATGTTTTTTTAATTTGGATTTAAAGGAGAAAATTGATAGACTTTTTTGGATAGGATTAGGAAGGTTATTCCAGAGGGATGCTGCGTACACAGTAAAGGATTTTCGTAGAAATTTTGTATTGCTCATAAGTACGTCAAGCGACGTAACCACGCAAGACCGCCTAGAGCGTGAGGGAGGAGGAAGAACTTTGAAGCGGGAACGTAGGTAGGAAGGGAAATTATGATAATTTAGGATCTTAAAGAGAAATACAAGGATGTGCATGTCACGGCGAAGACGGATTGGGAGCCATTTAAATTGAGCACGAAATTGAGAAACATGGTCATACTTATTACGTAAGCCATAGACAAAGCGTATGGCCAGATTTTGTAGTCGCTCTAATTTGTTAAGTAGCTCCTCAGTCACATCCAAATAGCAAATATCTATATACAAAAACTATATAAATTCACTTTTTGGACGTTTTTTCTAAATTTGGAACACTAATTTTGGACTTTAAAAAATTTTTTGTTTTATTTGGTTTTGAACCAGTTACCATATTTCGATTTTCGAAATTTTGGTACTGAATCGTAGGGGTCTATTGCTCCTACGTCGCTAAATTAATTCACATTTTTTGGACAATTTTAAAGCGTCTTTAGACGCAAATTTATTTTTGGAGTTTAATTTTGGACTCCGCCTGCGCCGAGGCGCGGTCGGGTCACTGAAAAGTAAGGACCTCGTCTCCACCGGCGGGGACGATGTGAGTACCGTGTGCATCTGCGAGAGTGTATAGCCCTACCTACATACTTTGCGTCGTTCGCTTTAGTGATGGGGTCAGCATCGTCGGTTAATAAATCGGGGGGCCTTCGCGAGGCCCATACACGGCGCGGCTTGTTATACGTATCTACGCAGGCGTTTACCACCAGCGGGTTTGGATGATGTGCTGCTTTCACGATATAACTACTCGAGAGTTTCCTACATAACTCCTTGACCGAGTCTAATTTAGCGTCCCTATGTATGTCTACGTTGCGCATAAACCACGGCGCGCCCGTGGCCTTGCGCAAGAATTTATTCTGCAATATCTGCAGCCTATCTAGGTTTGTGTATCCGCGTAGCGCATATCAATGGATAGAGACGGCTTGTCACGTAATTCGCTTTTTTACGAACGTTCGACATGTGGGCTTTAAATGACAATCGCCTGTATTTAGCCGTGCTCGACTCGGGAATGATTTTGCCTAAGAGGCGAACGTTGGGCATGTAATCCGTCTTCTTGACGGAGAAATACACCGAAGTATGTATATATATATATATATATATATATATATATATATATATATATATATATATATATATATATATATATATATATATATATATATATATATATATATATATATATATATATATATATATATATATATATATATATATATATATATATATATATATATATATATATATATATATATATATATATATATATATATATATATATATATATATATATATATATATATATATATATATATATATATATATATATATATATATATATATATATATATATATATATATATATATATATATATATATATATATATATATATATATATATATATATATATACACATACACATACACATACACATACACATACACATACACATACACATACACATACACATACACATACACATACACATACACATACACATACACATACACATACACATACACATACACATACACATACACATACACATACACATACACATACACATACACATACACATACACATACACATACACATACACATACACATACACATACACATACACATACACATACACATACACATACACATACACATACACATACACATACACATACACATACACATACACATACACATACACATACACATACACATACACATACACATACACATACACATACACATACACATACACATACACATACACATACACATACACATACACATACACATACACATACACATACACATACACATACACATACACATACACATACACATACACATACACATACACATACACATACACATACACATACACATACACATACACATACACATACACATACACATACACATACACATACACATACACATACACATACACATACACATACACATACACATACACATACACATACACATACACATACACATACACATACACATACACATACACATACACATACACATACACATACACATACACATACACATACACATACACATACACATACACATACACATACACATACACATACACATACACATACACATACACATACACATACACATACACATACACATACACATACACATACACATACACATACACATACACATACACATACACATACACATACACATACACATACACATACACATACACATACACATACACATACACATACACATACACATACACATACACATACACATACACATACACATACACATACACATACACATACACATACACATACACATACACATACACATACACATACACATACACATACACATACACATACACATACACATACACATACACATATATATATATATATATATATATATATATATATATATATATATATATATATATATATATATATATATATATATATATATATATATATATATATATATATATATATATACCACTTACCGGCTTAGGTAACATTATAAATTTCACTTCCATATCAACAATATCCATCAATGCCACTTCTGGTACTTTTCTAGCCATGGTGGTCGGCAGAGTGGTGCAGCGCAGGGTGCTGGTAGTGGGCGATTTCAATGCCAAGTCGGTGGTGTGGGGTACCCCAACTACCGATGCTAATCCTTTTTTTTTTTTTTTTTAACGCTGGGAAATGCTTTTTTCGCAGACCATGTGATGACGTGCGTGGTACTGTGGGACTCATCGATACAGTACCTGTGTCGACACTAGCCACTAAAACCCAGCGGAATCCACTTCACCACCATGAGTCACCATAGGATCGATTGAACATTCTACTATGACGCCTCGGTGAAAGGCCCGCCTGCTGCGAGCCATCAACATTTAGGGTACTCTGGAATTTCTCTCAGGGTAATCGGATGCTATATGCCTTGCTAGAGGATCTTAATGACCCTTTCGCAGTAGGCTGTCAAGGTAGGGAAAGTTGGGCTTCGTCATAGAGCCTTCTTCGAGTTCATACAGTGCCATAGATCTCAACATACCAATGTAAAGCTGTCGGCATGAAGAATCCGGCCCTCCGACATTCGGCAGTAACCTACCTAGGGCACCGGCAGTCTTAACAAGTCGCAAGTTGACTAAAATGTTGCGCAAACGACCATCGCCCATCCAAAGTGAGGTCCAGATATTTCATCTGCCTCTTTATCTCTACGTCTTGGCCCTGAATACGTAGGGTAGCCCCGCGCCCTTTACGTGGTCCATGAAACAGCAGGGCCTCTGTCTTGGCACTAGAGACACAAAGACCCAGTGCAGTAATGCGGTCGATTATATGATGAGAGCCGATTTCTGCCAAACGTGCCACTTCCCTGGAATTCGCTCCTCGAACTATGACGAGTGTGTCATCTGCATAACAAATAACTCTCATCCTGGGAGGTAGGCGACAGCGTAGGAGCCAATCATACCCAAGGTTCCATAGAATAGGAACTTACCCCTGTGGTACCCCACATCCAACACTATGACGGTTGATGCTTCCGTCGTTCTTCGTCCATAGCACCACTCTGCCCTGAAGATAATTATTTAACAGTCGCCGGAGATAAAGCGGCACACCGTAATAACATAGTGCCTCAATTACCGTCTCAAACGGTAGGCTGTTAAATGCATTGACCACGTCAAGCGATATAGCAAGAAGAACATCTCCCTCAGCTGTGGCAGCCAATGACCAAGTCTTCAGTGTATTCAAGGCGTCAATGGTTGAACGACCAGCCCTGAAACCGAACTGAGCTACAACTGAGTTGTATTAAAACATATAAGAATTTTAACGCGCGTGATGTAGAACGCATAGCTCAGTGGTAAGAGTGCCTGCACGGTTCGCAGGAGGGCGCGGGTTCGAGTCCCGCTGCGTTCAATTTTTTATATGTTTTCTTTAAGTATTTTCTATCCTCAGTGTGGATTAACACTTTAAAAAATCATAAAAATATTTAATAAAAATAGCATTCTCTCTCGCCAAACGATTGTTCTTTGTAATGGTCTTTGGGTAGCGGAAATTTGTAAAATTCTCCCTACAGAGATGCTAACAACGATGTAAGTTGTATAAAAGCATATAAAAATTTCAACGCGGCGTGATGTAGAACACATGGCTCAGTGGTGAGAGCGTTTGCACGGTTCGCAGGAGGGCGCGGGTTCGAGTCCCGCTGCGTTCAAATTTTTATATGTTTTTTATGTTTTTCTTTAAGTATTTTTTCTATCCTCAGTGTGGATTAACACTTTAAAAAATCATAAAAATATCTTTTTCAAAATTTTAAAGGAATTCTTACTTTATATTTGCTATTAGTCAGCCTTTGTCGTTTTATAAAATTGAACACATTCCAAATCTTCTGATGATAATGAGGACTCTTGCTCTATATCCTCAATTTCCTAAAATTTTCTTAAGTCGTCTATGTTAGTTTGCACTATGTTACAATGATATGAGGTGGCACTTCCACTCAGAATCCATCCAAGTTGCGTTAACTGGGCTGTAGGTTGCATCGTTTCTTTCCCTTTGATAATACCGTTTAATATAATATTCGAATATATATTAGCTCCTAGTAAAATATCAATCGATCGAGATATATTAAACTGTGGGTCCGCTAACTGAATGTTTTTAAGATTATCCCATGATGGAGTCTTTAAAGATCTATTCGGTAGATTTTCTACTAGATTGTTCCTGATAAAGGTGTTAACTGAGAATGTAAAATCGTTGTATAATGATTGACAGGTAGATAGAAGAAGATAACTCCTTGGTACTGATTTCTTTTAAGCGATAATTTCTGCGCTGCGTTCTCACTGATTAGGGACAATTGACTACCCTGGTCAATAAGAGCTCGCATGATTAATTGAGTACCATCTGATGCTGTGATTTTAATCAAGGCTGTTGCTAAAAGAATTTCAGATATGTCGCCTTGTGAAACATTAGAAGCCTTTGTTGCGTCATTTTATTGTTTGCTAGTCGATGGCTTACTTTGGGCAACGGTGTAAAATTTCGTACCGTCGTGCAATATCGAATTATGTTTACCATTACAAATACGGCAACGTTTCAATGAACTGCATTGTTTTCCAATATGCTTATATAAACAATTAGTGCATAAGTCCAATTCTTTTACCGTTTTGAACGTTAATTCAACAGGCATTGCTAAAAACTTTTCACAATTAAAAATTCCATGTTCATTGTTATTGCGAAATTGAAATTTGATTTCTACTTCATATAATGATTTCACAAATGATTTATTGTTACGGCTTAAATTATTACCGTATGAATTATAATCAGATTTATTTTTAAATGCTGATGAACGATGATTGCTGTTACTGTTTTGATGAAACTTCGGCGAATTGTTTTCGGGTTTCTTTCGAGATGATTCGAGAGTTGTAAACTTACTCTCTAAGAATGTTAAAAAGTCTTGTAGTTTTAGAAGTTCTCTTGGTTCCTTTAATGATTCCAAGTAATCTGAGTGGGTTTCCTGATCTAATTTTTTGATAAAATATGTTGTGATAACTAATAGGTCCCACGTACTTACATCTATCTCAAGATTTTTGATTGCATTTATACTCTCTAAAGTAGTATCGTGTAGGCGTTTTATTTGATTAATTGATATTTGTTGCATTACGGGGAGATATAAAATAATTTATCAATCTTGGTACATAAATTTTCAATATGATTCTTCCAGTTACAATATTTATCTATTATTATGCCCAAAAACTTTGTATTATTAGCTTCTAATATATCAGTGTTGTCAAAATTAATTTTAATGGCCTGTAATTTACTTCTATAAGTTTGAAATGTTATAAAATTTGTTTTGTTTAAATTGATTTTTAAATTATTTGCTTTAAGCCAATGAATTACTTTTACTAGAGCTAATTTTAGTTTTTCTTTTAAATTCGTATGATTTTGACATTTAATTAGAATATTCGTGTCATCAGCAAAGAGAATACATTCATGCTTTATATGATCAGGAAGATCATTTATATACAAAATAAATAGTAAGGGTCCCAATATACTACCTTGAGGCACTCCAATATTCTTATTAGTGTAATCAGATCTATGAGTTATTTTATATTTATTAACTATACTATCTAGTACAACACACTGTTTCCTATCTTTTAAATGTGATTCCAACCATTTATTTGCATTTCCTCTAATGCTGTAAAAATATAGTTTATCCAGTAAAATTTTATGGTTTACGTGATCAAAGGCTTTACTCATGTCAAGAAATAGGGCCACTGGGATGGTACCCGCATTTAGATATAATTGGAATCATTCGTCGCTGTGTTCTCGTTAAGTGCAGTGGTGTTGTGCAAGTTTTAAAATTAAAAAAAAAAAACGTGTTTTAATGGATCACTCTGATGAAAAATTTAACGTACATATGTCGCTTTTGGATAAGAAGCTAACTGAGTGTATTAACGCTGCTATTAGTGCGGCCATGATACCTATTACCAACCAGCTGGCCGTAGTTTCTACCTCCTTAACAGACATAAATGCGAATATTCTGAAATTAAATGAGGAATACAGCAACTTATCTAAAACCATTGAGGCTACCAATAGCCGGCTGTTTGAATTGGAGAAGTCACAGAATTTTACCTCAGGTAGGCAAGATGCCCTAGATGACCGTGTGAATGTCATAGAAAGTGAAACTACACAAATAAAAAATATGTCGGTTGAGATAACCTCGTTACAATTTAGATTAGGAAATTCGAACAACAGGCCCGGCAATGTAATCTTGAGATATGTAACCTGCCTGAGCGGCGCGGTGAGAATCTAGTCGATATTATAGTGTGTATTGGAAATTGTGTTAAGCAGCCAATTAATTTGCAAGACATTGTGGCAGTTCATCGTGTGCCGCACGCTGACCGTCAGAACAAGCGTCCTAAAAATATCATACTCAAGTTGACTTCTCGGTTACTGCGTGACAACATTCTCTCCGCATACCGTGCATCCAAAGGACTGGACACAAACAAGATGGGTATTAGTTGAATGCAGGCGTTTCCAATATATTTGAATGAACACTTAACCTTAAATAACAAAATATTGTTTAGGCAATGCCGTGAAACTGCGAAAAAGAATGATTTTAAATATGTGTGGGTTAAGCACGGAATTGTCTTAGTCCGTAAATCAGACACAACAGCCGTTATTGCTATTAGATCGTTGCTGGATTTAGATAAAATAAAATGAGATACTCTCAATATGTATATTTATATTGGTATAAGTTTTTACTTTACTTATTTAAGTTTAGTTGTTTTTGTTCTATTAAGAATTCATGTATCAACATACTTAAGTATTTGTAAAACTATCGCACATAACAATTTCTTAGTGAAATCGACACATCATTTTAACATAATAAGCACTTGCCAATTTTTTATATTAAGACAATATTTTACATCTTTTCACATCATTGATAAACATGCACAAATTTTATTTCCCATAGTATTTACATTGTTAATAGTCTCTTCGAGAAAAATATTAGCTTTTAGTATTTATATTAAGAATTATAGACATTATTATAACAAGTTAATGGCAACTGTAACGTATGCGGTTTGTATTTACAATATTTTTCCTATTTTATATAGTGGACAGCATGTTTTTATGTATTATCAGCTGTGGCTTTTGTTAACGACATTGACCTTGGTTCCGAGTAGACACAGCGTCAAGTGCAGTATATACTTTTTTATACGTAAACAAATTACATCTTATACTGAAATAACTCAAAGTAATACATTTCAACACATCTCATATGCAATAACACATGAATATTTGGACACAAATATACAATGCATTAAAAATAAAAAAAATAAAAAATAAATAAAAATAATAAAATTAAAAACGTATATGTTATAATAAAATTCTGTTTTCCTGTCTTATTTGTGACCAAGATGTTTAGTTGTTCCAGTGGTGGTGGTCAAGGTCATGTGCACCTGTGTATTTCATACACCGGGCCTCCGTCGTGTAATAAAATACTTCATTATAATTGTTTTATTACTATTCTTTTATGCAAATATGTATTTGATTATGGATAAGTTGTCCATCTATTATCAGAATTGTAGTGGCCTACGCACTAAACTACATACCTTATATATGAATATTTTATCTCATAATTACGAAGTTATAATTTTAAGGGAGACCTGGTTTCACAAAGATATTCATGATAACGAATTCATTGATTCTAGATACCGTGTGTTCCGCTGCGATAGAAATAGGTCAATTAGCGAACGGCATGACGGAGGCGGTGTGCTGGTGGCTGTACGTTCTGACCTTGCAGTTGCGAGACTGGTGATGCCTAGTGGGTGTGGTGACGAAGGGCAGGACGCCGGTATGTCGCCTCTTGTGGATTACGTCATTATTGAGTTACGGAATCGTGATTGTGATTTTCTTATCTCGGCTACATACATTCCCCCCAGTACACATCCAAATATATATAGGTCGTACCTGGATTGTTTATCGTTTCTTATACAGCAGCGTTCTGATAAAATAAAGTTTATATTAGTGGGTGACTATAACGTTCCAAATATAGATTGGGACCCTATAATACCAAATGTTATAACCGAAATTAGATGCAAATATCCAGAAATCGCAAAAATTATGATTAATTTTGTGCAATCAATTAACTCTCAACAGTTAAACAAAGTTAAAAATGATAAGGGACGAGTGTTGGATTTATTTATTACGGACACACATAACTGTGACTATGTGCAACCACCTTTGTCTTTAGTTCCAGCGCATAATAATCACCCTCCTTTTTATGACTTAGTTCCGTTCGCTAGTGATAATTACGGTGTTAGATCACAATCCAGAACAGAATTTAATTTTCATAAGGCAGATTACTCTGCTATTATTGATAAAATTGCTCGGGTTAAGTGGTTTGACTTGTTCAAGAACGAAAGTGCAGAAAGTATGATGACTTTGTTTTATGAAGAAGTGTGTAGCAGCACTTTGTAAGACGTCCCTTGAAACAAGATGTGCATGCCACAGAAGCAACGTCTGTCCGATAAAACTGTATGCCGCCACTAGTGACGTCATCGAAACGAGATTAGTCCCGAAAAGGACTGTTTTGTTACGATTGTTAACGTCATAGTCAATTAAAACACGAAGCGTATAGTTCTGAAAAGAACTGTTTTTATTTTCATCTGCGAGCAGCTATTATTTATTCTTTACATCACATGACGAGTTGACACGGCGAACTTCAGTGCAGACATGCTCTCTCCGCGCGGCGCTTGAGCGAAATATTCGACGCCATTTTTTTTTTTTTTTTTTCGAAAATGGCTTGAATGCTGTTGACCTCAATTGGTCTTGACAGCGTCACCGGGCGGGGGGGGGGGACGGAGTGTGCCTCGTCCCCAGAGAATAAAGTGAGCATTAATGGCTGCTCAGAAGAAGGTGTGTAGGACGGTCATGGACCGACTGGCCCCGCCGCGCCGAGGCGCGGTCGTGCCGTTGTGAGAGATGGGCCGCGTCGCCTGTTACGGCGGCGACGGCGAGTCTTTGGGACTGAGGAGTGTAGCCTTCCGTTGTAGTTACGGTTGGCTACAGTAATTGGGTCATCGGGGTCTAGGAGAACGCTTCGAGGGCGTCGAAGTAGTTTGTGAGGATGGGGAGCGTACTTAGACGCTTGAACGATTAGGGGATTAGGGTGAGAGTCTGCGCGCTCGTAGTAGCGCTTGGCTAAGCCTTTGCAGAACTCTTTGATCGATTCCAATTCGAAGTCTTTATGTAGGTCTATGTTGCGAACGTACCAGGGGCATCCGGATGCTATCCTGAGGAATTTATTTTGGACTCTCTGAAGGAGATCTGTGTTAGTGTGTGCGAACACTACACTGGCGTAGGTCATTATGGGGCGGATGCAAGTTTTGTACAATGTCAGCTTGTTGCGAAGTGACATTTTACTCCGCTTGCATATGAGCGGGTACAGCCTGCTCAGGATGAACATGGCTTTGTTTCTCACGTGTCTAATGTGAGGACGGAAAGTGAATCGCGAATCTAGGATGACGCCTAGATATTTGACCTGGTTTTCCCAGGGGATTGGTTTATTTTGTAGCCGTATAGTAGAGACGGTTTCGTAATGTTTACGCGGAAAGAGTACCGCTGCGCTCTTCTCCGGGTTGACCTCAAACCGCCACTTGCTAAACCAATCGCCTAAGGCGTCGGCCGCGAGTTGCAGTCTTTCGGCTAGGATCCAAGCGGAGCGGTCCGTGGTGTAGAGCGCGGTGTCGTCGGCGTACATCGCGAGTTCTACTTTTGGAACGCGCGGAATATCGCTCGTGTACAGTGCGTATAGAAGGGGGGAGAGTGTGGAGCCTTGCGGGACTCCAGCGCGGACGGGACGACGCGACGAGAGGGTTTCTTCTATACGGTAGCGGAACGTGCGGTTCGACAAGTACTCTCGAATGATGTGCACGAGAGTGTCCGGGAGTGCCATACGGCGGAGCTTGAAGAGCAGGCCGTTGTGCCAAACCTTGTCGAATGCTTTAGCGATATCTAAGAATACGGCAGCCGTGTCGCTGCAGATCGAACGGTGTACGTGGTACTTAGCAATATGTTCTGTGAGTCGGTGAACTTGATGAACGGCAGAGTGCCGTTGTCGAAATCCAAACTGCTCGTCGATGAGCAGTTTCTTCGTCTCTACTATTTCTTTAATGCGAGCGAGTACGATTCTCTCGTAGACTTTCCCAAGGCAGCTGATGAGGCTGATGGGTCTGTAACTCGAGGGTAGGTGGGCGGGTTTATTGGGTTTGCGAATCCCTATGACAGTGGCTTCCTTCCATTCGGCGGGGAAGGAGCACCCTGCTAGAAGAGCATTGAAAATCATGACCAATAAAGACACGAATTGGATCGGAAGATTCTTAAGGACCTTGTTGGGGATGTTGTCAGGCCCCGGGGCCTTCTTGGGATTGAGGTCCTTGAGGATATTTTTAACAGCGTCTACGTCGGTCGGGCGAACCGGTTCGCCGGTCGGGGGCATCGATGCCCACTCTGCCACCTCGGAGTCCACCATCGATAGGTGTTCCGGGTCGCATGGCTGACTGCTCGGTGAGCATTGCGCTTCTAAACTATCTGCGAGGCATTCCGCTTTTTCTGTGTCGTCGGCCGCGGTAGAGTTATCCGGCTTAGTGAGAGGCATAGTCGCCACTGTGTCGGATCGAAAGGTTCTCGACAACGCCCAGAACGCCTGGGCCGTTGGCGTGAGCCCCTCGAGCCGCACATCCCAAGACTCGCCTCTGAGCTGTTCAAATTGGGATTTGACTCTTCTCCTAAGGTCGTTAAGCTTTTTACGGTTTTTGTCGTTAGGACACGCGTCGTGGTCTCTGGTGGCCTTATTTTTACGTCGAATAAGGCGTCGTAATTTCTCTGAGATCTCAAATCTGCCTTCGGGCAGATCTGGGACCTCTTTGGAGCAACTTTGGAGCGTGTCCTGTATAAATTGGGTAAATTTAGTCGCGGCGTCCTTTGCTACGTCTACGGAGTCTATGATGCCAGGAATCATGTGCGCGAGAGGGGAGTCGTCTGCTCTGATGAGCTTGGAGAACTTTTTCCAATTTATAATGACTTTTGTTGGCTGGCCTGAAGGGCTGTCCGAACCTAGTTTTAATACTACTGGTCTGTGGTCAGAGTCGAGTTCCGATAGCGATTCTATAGAGCGTATCCTGAGGGACACGTCCTTAAGAATGGCTATGTCCAGATCTTCTGGGGTGCCTATTTGTCCGGTGGGATACCTGGATGGTGTTGATGGGCCTAGTACGGAGAGGTTGTATCTATCCGCGAGGCTTTCTAGATATCGGCCTTTGGTGTTGTGGCGGGTCGAGTTCCACACAGGGTTCTTGCTATTGAGGTCCCCAGTCAGAAGGACCGAGGGACCCATATTTATCAGTAGTTTTATATCATTTTCGAGTAAGGGCTTGTTCGGTGAGAGGTAAACCGAAGCTATTATGATTGGCTGATGGCCTGTGAGAAATATCTGGCATATAGACGCCTCGACGTTTTCAAGGGCCGCAGGCGGATCTAATGGTACGCAATGCAATGTCTTTTTAAAATACAAGAGAGTTCCTCCACCTTGCGAGGTGGGTCGATCGTTGCGTATTAGGCGGTAGTTCGCGATTTTCGGATCGCGTATGCCGGGTTTCAGGGACGATTCCTGTATGCAAAAAATGTCAAGTTGTTGCGCGGTAATGAAATCGCGTATTAGGTCGTTTTGGCCGGCGATACTGTTTGCGTTGAACGTCGCGATCGATAGGGCTTTAGGTTTTATGCGCGCGAGTCGCGTGTCAGCGGACAATGGGGTGTTTTTATTTAACGCAGCCATTTGGAATTATTTTGCGTTAAAGAAAGTTTGACGGCGTGCTCGAGGGTCGCGTTACGTCTGGCGTTGTTTGTGTTGTCTAATTTTTCCCAGTAATTTTTCGAGCAGATTTAGTTCGTCTAGATCGATCGTGTCAGCGAGTTCGCTTATGTTATACGTTTCTGTGGGCTGCGCGGGGGTGGACAGCCGGGGGTCCACCCTTGGTTCGGATTGCGGTGGCTGACGGTTGGCCAGCCGCGGGTCCCTTCGCGACGGAATATATGTGGGAGCTTGAGCGAGCCGAGGGTCCACGCTTGGTGTTGGCGTGTATTTGGGTGTTTGGTTGACCTGCCGGGGGTCCACCCATGGTGCGGCAAGTCAGGGTTGCATGGGATTGAACCATGCGTTGGTTGTTGGTGCAGGTGCCGGGAGGTACTCATGCGGTGCTGAAGGCATCGCATGAGTGTTATGGTAATAGTTGGAGGGTCTTGAAACCCTCCCCATCCCGCCGCCCTGCCTTGTGTGCCTGCGGCGCGGGGCCATGGGGCATCCTCTGTAATTCGCGGGATGCCCCTGGGTCCCGCACAACACGCAGCTCGGCGGAACGACGGGGTCTGGCACTTTGCGGGGACAATCCGCGGTGCCATGATCCTCCAGACACTTGACACATCTGTGTCTACCGTTGCAGTTCCGTGCTGAGTGCCCGTACCTTTGGCAGCGTTGACACTGCCCTATTAGGCCGCGGTTTCGAGGGGGCTCCACGCGGATGCCCGTCAGGAAGCATACGTTTTAATGTTAAATATTTTCTTACCCTCGGGGGTAAGGTCGGATATTATGAGGCAACTATCGTACGGTTTTTTACTCTTAAAATGGTACATCCGATGTACCTCGCGAACAGGGTATCCTTGGGACTGAAGGTCCTGCAGGATATAGTCGGTCTCTAACTCTTTTGGTAAACCCTTGATGACGACGCGCAATTGCCGCTCGTCCTCAAGGGCGTACGTGTGGAAGCCCACGTTGACTTCCCTAAGGTGTGCCGTGAGGCGGCGGTGGTCCGACGTCTGAGGGCATTGGACTTTGATGCCCTCCTGGGAGGCTCGCGCAGACGTGAAAGCCACTTTCTGCGCGAGCATCCAGGCTGACACCTTGTCCCATGCCCCCTTTTCCTGAATTATTACCGGCGGCGGTGCCCTAACACGTGGAACGGACGCGGTGGCCTGAGGGGCCGTGCTTGTCGTTGCCGTAGTGGCCGGAGAAATGATTATTTCCGGTACCGAGGGTACCGGGGAAATGATTTTCGCCTCCTCGTCACGGGGTACGGGGGCTGCGGCAGCCTTTTTAGGGGCTTTCGCGGGGACGGTTTTTGTAGCTTTGGCGTTTAATTTACGTTTGGCGGCCTTGGTGACCACCGTCTCGAATTCTCCCTCTGCGGCTTCCTCAGTGAGGTCCATCGCAGCGGGTGCCTCTTGCGACTTAACGAAAGACATCGCGCTGTCGAAAACGGATGCGTGGTTTTGTTTAAGGAAGGCTAAGAGCGCTTCCATTACCATGGTCGTTGAAGCCATGTTTATCTGACAAAGAGAGACCTAGGGTAGCTAAATGGTAAATACTTATAATACCTCTCCTTAGGCGGGTCGGGCGGCAGAGCAGGATCGGCGGCGCCTCACAGCACTGCACAACACTACACTGCACGACACTGCACACACAACTGTTACGTACAAACGAGAGTACGCATTAGCGCGCGCGCACAAACGGTCTAGCTTATCAGCTTAGTCGTGTGAACGAAGACGGCACGGCTCGGCAGTCAAAGCAAGAATCATTTTCGTCGTCGTTCGTCATCGCTTCTCGGCCTTTTGGCTAAGATCAAAGTGTAGTATCTGTTCTTTTCAGCTTAATTCGACGCCACGCGGGGGGCAATATTTATAGTATCGCGTCAGCGTAGGCGACTCGGCAAGATGCGCGCGCAGCTCGACGCGAGATGGATGCGCGCGCAGCTTGGCTCGTGACGTCAGCATCCGAAGCAATATTTTTATCCAATTATTTTTATTGTTTTATAAACCGTTTTCCTATTGGTCAATTTTATTTAGATTTTTGTATATATACTGGCACATTTTGAAAATAAATCATTCCTTCCTTCAACCTCTAAACTGGAGTATTATTTCCAAAGTTGAGCTCTCCTCTAAAGTGGTGACCCCGAAGAACAAAGAAGAAAAAGAGAAGGAATCAAGAAGAATCCTTGCCCGGCTACCTACAGAATTATTTCTGCATTAATTTCTGAAATAATTTCTGCTGGATCAAATCCCTGCTCGAGGAATTTCCGACGCCATGGAAGACAAGAACCAAGCCCTGCCACAAGCTTTCGCAAGCACATCAGCCCCAGAAGTCTCGAGTATAGCGCTGTCAATGCGCATACCACCTTTTTGGCGCGAAAACCCACGGCTCTGGTACCTTAGCTTTGAAGCCGCAACAGAGGAGTTAAAGAGGAGCCAGGCTCAACTCACCCAGATGGTCCTCGTACAGCTCGAGAAACCCGACATCGAGCAGATATCCGACATCTTATTCAACGTCCCGAAGGAGCAACAATATCAGGCCATCAAGGAGCGACTCATCTCCGTCTACGAGGAATCTGACAGTCGGCAATTTCAAAAGCTACTCGCTGAGATGGAACTCGGAGACCAGAAGCCCACACAACTACTCCGACGCATGCGAAACCTCGCTAGGGATAAGGTCTCGGACTCAACGCTGCGTATGATGTGGACAAAACTCCTACCAGCACACGTCCGCTCTGTCCTCGCCGTCAGCGAAACATTTAACTCTAAAACTACCCTGGAAGAGCTAGCATTACTCGCCGACAAAATGATCGAACAGACACAGGAAATCGCTGCCGTCTCAACACAACCAACTACCATACAACCGCCAACGCCGTCAACAAATCAAGCCGACTCTCAATTTTTAATAAACGAAATACGAAAATTGTCTCTAGAAATCGCAGAATTAAAAGCAAGACCGACTGCAAGACCGCCATATAATTATCGCCGACAACGTTGTCGATCCCGCCACCGTAGCTCGTCTCGATCCCGCACTCGCGAAGATTCATCGTCACCCTACTGCTACTACCACCGTCGCTTCGGTAGTCAAGCGAGACGCTGCACAACACCTTGTAGCTACAAAAAACAGTCGGAAAACTGGATCGAACGTTGGCTGCGGCGGAATCCGGCGTTCCCACTATTTCATACCGCCTATTCGTAACCGACAAGAAGACGAAACTATCTTTCTTAGTAGATACCGGGGCAAACATATCCGTTCTACCGAGAAAGCAAGGCCAGAACACAACGCCGTTACCTTTCAAACTCTATGCAGCGAACAATACAACTATATCTACATACGGCGAAAAAACACTCGAACTTGACCTCAACCTACGACGTCCGTATAAATGGAAGTTCATCGTTGCCGACGTGTCAAAACCTATACTAGGAGCAGACTTTCTAAACCACCACCAACTCATTGTAGATTTAAAAAATCGAAGATTAATTGATGCAGTTACAAATCTCAAAATCAACGCTCCTATAACATCAACAAATACGCCTACAGTACGAAGCATAGACATTCACAACGCTTACCATGAAATATTAGCAGAGTTTCCCGGCACTACAAGACTAACCGCAATGCAACTTCAACCTAAAATTAACGTCGAACATTATATCGAAACGCAAGGCCCGCCTATACACTGTCGTGCTCGACCGATCCCGCCACATCGATACGAAAACGTAAAAAAAGAATTCGAAAACATGATGCAACAAGGACTCTGCAGACCGAGTAAAAGCCCGTGGTCATCGCCACTACATATCGTGCCTAAGAAAAACGGCGACATACGAGTATGCGGCGATTACCGCAGACTAAACGCGATTACAAAACCCGATCGCTACCCGGTACCGCGAGTCAAGGACTTCACTTATCATCTGTGCGGGAAAACAATTTTTTCGACGATCGATCTTAACCGAGCCTACCAACAACTTAGCGTCAGGGAAGAGGATATCGAAAAAAACCGCTATTATAACACCTATGGGTTTATTCGAATTTCCACGAATGTGTCCCGGCTTAAAAAACGCCAGTCAAACATTCCAACGCTTCATACATCAAGTACTCCGAGGATTAGACTACGTATTTCCGTTCATCGACGACGTACTCATCGCTTCATCAAACGAAACAGAACATAAAGAACATCTTAGAACCGTTTTGCGAAGACTCGAAGAGAATGGAATCACAATTAACCCCGCCAAATGCAACCTAGGCCAGTCTCAAGTCAAATTTCTCGGGTACATCGTTAATAAAGAGGGAATTCAACCACCTGAAGAAAAAGTAAAAGCAATAGTTGACTACTCTAAACCAAAAACCATAGAAGAGCTAAGAAGATTTCTCGGTATGCTTAACTTCTACCGTGACCACATACCAAACGCAGCAACAATACAAGCTCCCTTAAATTCATACCTACACAATGTTAAGAAGCGCGATAAAACAATAATACAATGGACCGACGAAGCAACGCAAGCCTTCGAAGCGTGTAAAAAGAGCATAACCGACGCCACTTTACTCGCTCACCCATCACATCAAGCTACTCTCGCGATATTCTGTGACGCATCCGATACAGCCGCAGGAGCCGTACTACAACAATATATCGAAGAAAAATGGCAACCTATCGCTTACTTCTCAAAGAAATTTTCAGACGCACAAAAGAAATATTCTACGTACGACAGAGAACTCTTATCAATGTATATGGCAGTTAAACATTTTCGAAAAATATTCGAAGGACGACAAATAATAATATTCACAGATCATAAACCGCTTACATTCGCTATGAACAAGACGCAAACATCAAACGAAACTCCGCGTCGAACAAGACAGCTGTTATACATAAGCGAATTCACCACCGACATACGTCACATAAGCGGGAAAAATAACATCGTCGCAGACGCTTTAAGCAGAATCGAATCTATAGCCTGCCCGTCTACAATAAACTACAGTGACATAGCGAACGCTCAAGAAAGAGACAGCAATATTCAACAATTATTACAACAAAATAATCTATCCTTCAAGAAAATAAATATACCGAACACCGACAGCGAAATATATTGTGAAACATCTACATCTTATATTCGACCTTATATACCACAACAACACCGAAGAGAAGTTTTTAACAGCGTACATAATATAAGTCATCCCGGAACGCGAACAACGCGCAAGCTACTTACAAAAAAATTCTTTTGGCCTTCAATGAACTCTGACATCGCTCAATGGACAAAAAGTTGTATTAATTGTCAAAAAAGCAAAATACAACGTCACACGTCAAGCCACATAGAAGCATTCCCGCCAAGCGACCGATTTCAACACATACACATCGATATAGTCGGATCGCTTCCTACTACAGCTCAAGGACATCGCTATCTAATAACAATGATAGACAGACAAACCCGCTGGCCCGAAGCTATACCTACCGCCGATATATCAGCTGAGACAGTCGCAGAAGTCGTCTATAATCACTGGATAGCAAGATTCGGATGTCCCGCCACACTAACAAGCGATCAAGGCCGACAGTTCGAAGGGCACCTGTTCAATGACCTTATGAAAATTCTCGGAATAAACAAAACCCGTACTACGCCATATCACCCGCAAAGTAACGGAATTGTCGAACGATGGCATCGTACATTGAAGACTGCACTGCGAGCGAAGTTATCGAACACGAGTTCGTGGAGCAATGAACTCGCTACAGTACTATTAGGACTGCGAGCCGCACTACGCACCGATACCGGCGTTAGCACAGCTGAGCTTACCTACGGCTATAACCTACGTTTGCCCGGCGACTTTTTTGTCGCGAGCGCATCTATACCTACATCTACGATGGATAGTACGTACGTCGAAAAATTACGCGCTAATATCGCTCAATATAAGCCTCAGCCGTTCGAAACTCATCGAAATAATAAACACATCTTTGTGCATCAAGACCTACGTACATGCAGTCATGTGTTTATTCGTGTCGACGCGCTACGAACGCCATTTCAAACACCATACGAAGGTCCCTATCGAGTCATCAATAGGTCTGATAAGGTTTTTACAATTCAATTACCCGATCGTCAAACAAACATATCGATCGACCGTTTAAAACCTGCATATGTACTACAAGAACAGGAAGAACCAAATAACCTTATTCAAGATACCAACCTCAAGAAAACCATTACCTTACCTTACCACAAGAAAACCGTTACCTTAGAAAACCAGCTACCAGAGATACCTAACGCATCGAACACCGTGACGTCACAGCCTGTCAACATCAAAACATCAAAATCAGGCCGCAACATCAAACTGCCGGTACGTTTCACTTGAGGGGGACTCCTGTAGCAGCACTTTGTAAGACGTCCTGTGAAACAAGATGTGCATGCCACAGAAGCAACGTCTGTCTGATAAAACTGTATGCCGCCACTAGTGACGTCATCGAAACGAGATTAGTCCCGAAAAGGACTGTTTTGTTACGATTGTTAACGTCATAGTCAATTAAAACACGAAGCGTATAGTTCTGAAAAGAACTGTTTTTATTTTCATCTGCGAGCAGCTATTATTTATTCTTTACATCACATGACGAATTGACACGGCGAACTTCGGTGCAGACAAAACGGCGAACTTCGGTCCTCTCTCCGCGCGGCGCTTGAGCGAAATATTCGACGCCACGCGGGGGGCAATATTTATAGTATCGCGTCAGCGTAGGCGACTCGGCAAGATGCGCGCGCAGCTCGACGCGAGATGGATGCGCGCGCAGCTTGGCTCGTGACGTCAGCATCCGAAGCAATATTTTTATCCAATTATTTTTATTGTTTTATAAACCGTTTTCCTATTGGTCAATTTTATTTAGATTTTTGTATATATACTGGCACATTTTGAAAATAAATCGGATAATTCTCGCTTTGACTGCCGAGCCGTGCGGACGTGCCGTCTTCGTTCACACGACTAAGCTGATAAGCTAGACCGTTTGTGCGCGCGCTAATGCGTACTCTCGTTTGTACGTAACAGTTGTGTGTGCAGTGTCGTGCAGTGTAGTGTTGTGCAGTGCTGTGAGGCGCCGCCGATCCTGCTCTGCCGCCCGACCCGCCTAAGGAGAGGTATATTTATTTTTAAATATTTAACCCCACTTTAGTCTCTACGCCCGATAACATGGCATCTAACACCATGTCCATGGAAGAGCTGCTAGCCTTCCTTAAGGAGAATCACGCATCCGCTTTCGATAGCGCGATGTCTTATGTAAAATCGAAAGAAGCACCCGCTGCGATGGACCTCACTGAGGACGACGCAGAGGGTGCTTTCGAGACGGTGGTCACTAAGGCCGCCAAACGTAAGCTTAACGCAAAAAACGTGAAGACCGTCCCCGCGAAAGCCCCTAAAAAGGCTGCCGCAGCCCCCGTTCCCCGTGACGAGGAGGCTAAAATCATCTCCCCGGTACCCTCGGTACCGGAAATAGTCATCTCCCCGGCCCCTACGGCCTCGACAAGCACGGCTCCTCAGGCCACCGCGTCCGTTCCGCGTGTTAGGGCACCGCCGCCGATAATAATTCAGGAAAAGGGGGCATGGGACAAGGTGTCAGCCTGGATGCTCGCGCAGAAAGTGTCTTTCACGTCTGCGCGAGCCTCCCAGGAGGGCATCAAAGTCCAATGCCCTCAGACGTCGGACCACCGCCGCCTCACGGCACACCTTAGGGAAGTCAACGTGGGCTTCCACACGTACGCCCTTGAGGACGAGCGGCAATTGCGCGTCGTCATCAAGGGTTTACCAAAAGAGTTAGAGACCGACTATATCCTGCAGGACCTTCAGTCCCAAGGATACCCGGTTCGCGAGGTACATCGGATGTACCATTTTAAGAGTAAAAAACCGTACGATAGTTGCCTCATAATATCCGACCTTACCCCCGAGGGTAAGAAAATATTTAACATTAAAAACGTATGCTTCCTGACGGGCATCCGCGTGGAGCCCCCTCAAAACCGCGGCCTAATAGGGCAGTGTCATCGCTGCCAAAGGTACGGGCACTCAGCACGGAACTGCAACGGTAGACACAGATGTGTCAAGTGTCTGGAGGATCATGGCACCGCGAATTGTCCCCGCAAAGTGCCAGACCCCGTCGTTCCGCCGAGCTGCGTGTTGTGCGGGACCCAGGTGCATCCCGCGAATTACAGAGGATGCCCCATGGCCCCGCGCCGCAGGCACGCAAGGCAGGGCGGCGGGATGGGGAGGGTTTCAAGACCCTCCAACTATTACCATAACACTCATGCGATGCCTTCAGCACCGCATGAGTACCTCCCGGCACCTGCACCAACAACCAACGCATGGTTCAATCCCATGCAACCTCGTTTAGCCGCACCATGGGTGGACCCCCGGCAGGTCAACCAAACACCCAAATACACGCCAACACCAAGCGTGGACCCTCAGCTCGCTCAAGCTCCCACATATATTCCGTCGCGAAGGGACCCGCGGCTGGCCAACCGTCAGCCACCGCAAACCGAACCAAGGGTGGACCCCCGGCTGTCCACCCCCGCGCAGCCCGCCGAAACGTATAACGTAAGTCAACTCGCTGACATGATCAATCTAGACGAAATAGAATTGCTCGAAAAATTGCTCGGAAAAATTAGGAAACACAAGCAACGCCAGCCTTAACGCGACCCTCGAGCACGCCGCTCTGATAAGAGCCGTCAAACTTTCTTTAACGCAAAATAATTCCAAATGGCTGCGTTAAATAAAAACACCCCATTGTCCGCTGACACGCGACTCGCGCGCATAAAACCTAGAGCCCTATCGATCGCGACGTTCAACGCAAACAGTGTCGCCGGCCAAAACGACCTAATACGCGATTTCGTTACCGCGCACCAACTCGACATTTTTTGCATACAGGAAACGTTCCTGAAACCCGGCATACGTGATCCGAAAATCGCGAACTACCGCTTAATACGCAACGATCGACCCACCTCGCAAGGTGGAGGAACCCTCTTGTATTTTAAAAAGACGTTGCATTGCGTACCACTAGATCCGCCTGCGGCCCTTGAAAACGTCGAGGCGTCTATATGCCAGATATTTCTCACAGGCCATCAGCCAATTATAATAGCTTCGGTTTACCTCTCACCGAACAAGCCCTTACTTGAAAATGATTTAAAACTACTGATCAATATGGGTCCCTCGGTCCTTCTGACTGGGGACCTCAATAGCAAGAACCCCGTGTGGAATTCGACCCGCCACAACACCAAAGGCCGATATCTTGAAAGCCTCGCGGACAGATACAACCTCTCCGTACTAGGCCCATCAACACCATCCAGGTATCCAACCGGACAAATAGGCAGCCCAGAAGTTCTGGACATAGCCATTCTTAAGGACGTGTCCCTCAGGATACGCTCTATAGAATCGCTATCGGAACTCGACTCTGACCACAGACCAGTAGTATTAAAACTAGGTTCGGACAGCCCTTCAGGCCAGCCAACAAAAGTCATTATTAATTGGAAAAAGTTCGCCAAACTCATCAGAGCGGACGACTCCCCTCTCGCGCACATGATTCCTGGCATCATAGACTCCGTAGACGTAGCAAAGGACGCCGCGACTAAATTTACCCAATTTATACAGGACACGCTCCAAAGTTGCTCCAAAGAGGTCCCAGATCTGCCCGAAGGCAGATTTGAGATCTCAGAGAAACTACGACGCCTTATTCGACGTAAAAATAAGGCCACCAGAGACCACGATGCGTGTCCTAACGACAGAAACTGCAAAAAACTTAACGACCTTAGGAGAAGAGTCAAATCCCAATTTGAACAGCTCAGAGGCGAGTCTTGGGATGTCCGGCTCGAGGGGCTCACGCCAACGGCCCAGGCGTTCTGGGCATTGTCGAGAACCTTTCGATCCGACACAGTGGCGACTATGCCTCCTCTCACTAAGCCGGATAACTCTACCGCGGCCGACGACACAGAAAAAGCGGAATGCCTCGCAGATAGTTTAGAAGCGCAATGCTCACCGAGCAGTCAGCCATGCGACCCGGATCATCTCCAACAAGGTTCTTAAGAATCTTCCGATCCAATTCGTGTCTTTATTGGTCATGATTTTCAATGCTCTTCTAGCAGGGTGCTCCTTCCCCGCCGAATGGAAGGAAGCCACCGTCATAGGGATTCGCAAACCTAATAAACCCGCCCACCTACCCTCGAGTTACAGACCCATCAGCCTCATCAGCTGCCTTGGGAAAGTCTACGAGAGAATCGTACTCGCTCGCATTAAAGAAATAGTAGAGACGAAGAAACTGCTCATCGACGAGCAGTTTGGATTTCGACAACGGCACTCTGCCGTTCATCAAGTTCACCGACTCACAGAACATATTGCTAAGTACCACGTACACCGTTCGATCCGCAGCGACACGGCTGCCGTATTCTTAGATATCGCTAAAGCATTCGACAAGGTTTGGCACAACGGCCTGCTCTTCAAGCTCCGCCGTATGGCACTCCCGGACACTCTCGTGCACATCATTCGAGAGTACTTGTCGAACCGCACGTTCCGCTACCGTATAGAAGGGACCCTCTCGTCGCGTCGTCCCGTCCGCGCTGGAGTCCCGCAAGGCTCCACACTCTCCCCCCTTCTATACGCACTGTACACGAGCGATATTCCGCGCGTTCCAAAAGTAGAACTCGCGATGTACGCCGACGACACCGCGCTCTACACCACGGACCGCTCCGCTTGGATCCTAGCCGAAAGACTGCAACTCGCGGCCGACGCCTTAGGCGATTGGTTTAGCAAGTGGCGGTTTGAGGTCAACCCGGAGAAGAGCGCAGCGGTACTCTTTCCGCGTAAACGTTACGAAACCGTCTCTACTATACGGCTACAAAATAAACCGATCCCCTGGGAAAACCAGGTCAAATCTCTAGGCGTCATCCTAGATTCGCGATTCACTTTCCGCCCTCACATTAGACACGTGAGAAACAAAGCCATGTTCATCCTGAGCAGGCTGTACCCTCTCATATGCAAGCGGAGTAAAATGTCACTTCGTAACAAGCTGACATTGTACAAAACTTGCATCCGCCCCATAATGACCTACGCCAGTGTAGTGTTCGCACACACTAACACAGATCTCCTTCAGAGAGACCAAAATAAATTCCTCAGGATAGCATCCGGATGCCCCTGGTACGTTCGCAACGTTGACCTACATAAAGACTTCGAATTGGAATCGATCAAAGAGTTCTGCAAAGGCTTAGCCAAGCGCTACTACGAGCGCGCAGACTCTCACCCTAATCCCCTAATCGTTCAAGCGTCTAAGTACGCTCCCCATCCTCACAAATTACTTCGACGCCCTCGAAGCGTTCTTTTAGACCCCGATGACCCAATTACTGTAGCCAACCGTAACTACAACGGAAGGTTACACTCCTCAGTCCCAAAGTCTCGCCGTCGCCGCCGTAACAGGCGACGCGGCCCATCTCTCACAACGGCACGACCGCGCCTCGGCGCGGCGGGGCCAGTCGGTCCATGACCGTCCTACACACCTTCTTCTGAGCAGCCATTAATGCTCATTTTATTCTCTGGGGACGAGGCACACTCCGTCCCCCCCCCCCCCCGCCCGGTGACGCTGTCAAGACCAATTGAGGTCAACAGCATTCAAGCCCTTCAGAAAAAAAAAAAAAAAAAGAAAATAAATCATTCCTTCCTTCAACCTCTAAACTGGAGTATTATTTCCAAAGTTGAGCTTTCCTCTAAAAGTGTATAGAATTATAAAGACATATGTACCACAAAAAATAATTAAATCCTCTAAGTATCCAGTATGGTTCACATCTGCACTTATTCATGTTTTTAAAAACAAAAACACATATTGGATAAAATGGAAAAAATATTCAAACAAATCAGATTATGAATCTTTTTCACTGTACAGGAAACGATTCAAGGATTTGTCACCTAAATGCTATAAACATTATGTAATCTCAGTGGAAAACAATATGAAGAACAATTTAAAATACTTTTGGACTTACATACACCAGAAAAAAAATAAATCCAATATACCTAATACTATGAATTATAAAAATTTTACTGCAAGTACAGGTAAAGAAGCATGCTCTTTATTTTCAGAATATTTTAAATCTGTTTTTCAAACCAGTAATGTTTCGGATAGCTTAGATATTAGTGACATGCCCGAAAGCAACTTATTGTCAGAGGTTCTATTAACCGATGTTAAATTTACAGCGGATGAGCTGTGTAAAGAATTAAATAGTCTTGATACAACAAAAGGGTCAGGTGTAGATAATATACCCCCATTGTTCTTAAAAGCAACTTCAAAAACTATTTGCATTCCCATTCTTTATGTTTTTAATGCTTGTTTACGAGAAGGCGTATTTCCAACACCACTTAAAGCTGCACGAATAGTACCTGTATTTAAAGATGGAAACAAGTCAGATGTAGAGAATTACAGGCCGATTTCTATACTGCCCGCCTTGTCAAAGATCTTTGAAAGGCTTTTACATAATAGTATATATCCCTTTATTCATAAAATTATTTTAGAACAACAACACGGCTTTGTCAAGAAGCGCTCCACTGTTACAAACTTATTGTTATATACATCATATTTATTCGAAAGCATGGATAATAACTTACAAACAGATGCAGTCTATACAGATTTTCAGAAGGCTTTTGACAGGGTGGATCACAGAATATTATTAGAAAAACTAGCTTATAATGGAATTCGAGGTAACCTCTGGCGTTGGTTTAAATCGTACGTTACAAATCGTACACAGAGAGTAGTTCTGTATGGTCATGAATCAGAGCTTGTGCCAATCAGTTCTGGAGTACCACAAGGCTCAATATTGGGTCCCCTGCTTTTTGTAATCTTTATTAATGATGTGAAGGATTGCTTTAAATTCTGTAACTTTTTATTATACGCTGATGACCTAAAAATTTTTCATAAAATAGAAAATAAAGACGATCATTTTAAATTTCAGCAGGACCTAGACAATTTTTCGAAATATTGTATTAAAAATAAACTTACACTATACTAACAAATGTAAAGCAATAACTTTTACTAAAAAGAAAAACATAAGTAAGTATAACTACAAATTAAATGGCGTTCAACTTGATACAGTAACCTCCATCAAAGATTTAGGTATAACATTTGATAGCAAATTACATTTAGATATACATATTGACAATATTATAAACAGGGCATATACAATGTATGGATTTGTTATGCGCTCCAGTACTGATTTTAATAGACCTTCTACATACCTCCTCCTATATAATTCACTAATCCGCTCTCAACTTGAATATGCTGTGTTTATTTGGAACCCTCTGTATGCTAAATATATAGATGCACTTGAAAAAGTACAAAAAAAGTTTTTCCGCTGTATGCATTATAGATGTTATAGAACTCAAACCGCATATGACGTGCTACTGCGTATGTATGAATATATTAATCTTAAACATAGACGCCTATACTTGGGAGCTATGTTGTTGTGTGATATTTGTAATGGGCGGTATGATTGTATCCCAATCTTGAGTAAGATCTCTTATAAAGTTCCTACTCGATCACACAACCGCAATGAACACAAATTATTTGCTACTCACCATTGTCGAACAAATGCTGGCAAGCGTTCTCCTTTGTTTTCTCTTGTAAGATATTATAACGATAACTTTAACAACATAGATATATTCGCAACTAGTCCAGGTAGATTTAAAAAACAACTGCTTGCAAAACTAACTTCCTAAAATACTTTGTTGTGTGTTTGTTTTTTTTTTTAAATACTTATCAGTGTATACTTATAAATATAACATTATAGTGTTAATTTAATGCATGTTTTCTGTTCCATAAACTCAATGAGAGTAAATAGTACTAAGATAATGGTTTAGTTTAGAAACCATTATAGTACTTTCGTTAGCTTCTTTATATTTTCACCATAACTTAATTTTATCTTACAAGTTTCTAACTTTATAAGATTTTATAAATATATGTATGTGTAACATTACTTACCTTTTTGAGAACCCTTTCAAAATAATTTTGTATAAACTACTATGTGGTGAATGTTGTTGGTGGCATAATTAATAAGTTTAATTTAAGATAAATAATTTAAGTATGCTGTATTATGTCTCTGTTTTTTCACCTAAATAAATGAAAAAAAAAAAAAATGTGATAGGTCTATAATTATTATTAATTTCTGTGGCATCTCCCTTTTTGAAAAGAGGCTTCACTAAAGAGTATTTGAGTTGATTTGGAAAGTGTCCTTGTTGCAACGATAAATTTATTATATGACAAATAGGGTATGCGATAATACTAGCACTATATTTTAAAATCTTTGTATTTCCTCAAGGTGGCGTGTTGTCTCCTCTTTTATTTTCAATTTTTATCAATTCAATCTGTCAAAAAATCTCTTCTCTCTACCACCTGTATGCCGAAGATTTGCAAATTTACTCACAAAGTTCTCTCACTGAACTACCTAGTACTATAAAAAAAATTAATAAGGACCTTGAAACCATTTCAATTTGGAGTACATACTTTGGGCTAGTGATAAATCCTTTAAAAACTCAATCTATTGTAATCGGTAGCCCTAAGTTGTTGGCGAAAATTGATAAAACGCAAATGGCGCCTTTAGTTATAAATGGGACTTGTATTCCTTTTACCGAATCGGTGAGAAATTTAGGAGTTATTTTAGATCAACATCTGTCGTGGGAATTACAAGTAGGACAGGTAAGTAGAAAGATTTATGCTGCATCGTCGTGTCTGCGTAGGCTGCGTAATTTCCTACCATTACCCACCAAAATTGTGTTGGCAAACTCACTCCTATTACCCATTCTTGATTATGCTGACATTTGTTATCTTGACATTAAAGAGGAGCTATTGAATAAACTTGAGCGGCTTCAAAATCTTTGTATTAGGTTCATATTCGGTGTACGTAAATATGACCACATTTCCGAATTTCGAAATAAGCTTAAGTGGCTCCCTATTCGCCTTCGCAGGAATACTCACATACTTCATCTTCTCTATTCAGTGCTGTTTAATCCTTCTACTCCTCCTTACTTGAAGAAACAATTTAAGTTCCTTCATGACACCCACTCACGTTCCTTACGCTCCAACAATAACCTTTTACTTGAAATTCCCCTTCACTCTTCCTCTTTTTATTCTAATTCCTTCACTATCAAAGCTGCTAGACTATGGAACTCTTTACCACTTAGAATCAGGCGTGCTAAGAGTCTACACATCTTTAAGAAGAAACTTAAAGAATACTATTTAAACCAGTAGTGTTGTTTGATTTATTTTTCTTTCTTTTATATGAAATTAATATTTTTGTTTTGTTTTGTACACCTAGATTACTAAATTTATAGTATGTATTATTTTCAATTTATGTAGACGTATATGTGTATATGTATGTATATGTGTATGTATGTATGTATGTGTATGTATATGTATATGTTTTTGTGTATTTATATGTATATATTTATGTGTATTTATTTATATATGTTTATAATCGTATATTTATTATATATATTTTATTAATATATATTCCATATATCTTTTAGTATATGCACCACCCATTCTTATACTACTCCTACATCCAAAGGTTGCCTGGAAGAGATCGCTTCAAGCGATAAGGTCGCCTTGTTGTGCTTTTATTATTTTCTGTTTGTTTTACTCCTTATTGTATATTTTTTAGTTATGTGCAATAAAGAATATTATTATTATTATTATTATTTTTATGATCTTCTTTTGTAGCTCAAAACTTTTAGGTTTTGGTATTAAGTGAAGTCCGCGGGCCTTAGCCAAGAGTACTTCACGAAATTCTTTTAACTGAAATCGGTGTCGTCTTGTATAAACTTTCTGACAATTCTACAAGTGTTTAAAATGACAGATTTTTGCATCGTGTAGTAGGTGTTATCGGGCAGATCTATTACTCTGAGGGCTTGGTGTAAATATTTTGGGATAACACCTGTGCTGGACAACACTAAAGGAACAATATGTATTTTGTTCATTTTCCAGATTCTGATGATTTCTTCCTTTAGCTCTGTATATTTATGTATCTTTTCCGATATTGTTTTGTGTATATTGTGTGTGTTAGGAACTGCTATGTCTATTATGTAAACTATTTTGTTTTCTTTATCAATTAAAGTTATGTCAGGTCTATTGTTATGTATGGTCTTATCTGTTAATATAGCTCTATCAAAATACATTTTGTGATTAGTATTCTCTAGTACAGATGAAGGAGTATATTGATAATATGGAAGTGGCTTTTTTTCTATTAATTTGTGTTTTATAGCTAATTTTTGGTGAATTATATTACAAACTTGATTATGACGATGACAGTAGTCGGACTGTGTTAATGAAGAGCAAGCGCCTGTAATGTGCTGTATGGTTTCAGATTGCTTAAAACATTTTCTACATCTATCATTCTTATATTTGGGTCTTTGAGTATATATTTTTTATAATTTTTGGTATTTATCACTTGGTCTTGAATAGCTATGGCAAATCCTTCAGTTTCTGGAAAGAGTGAACCTAATTTTAGCCACTTATTTGAAGCCTCTGAGTCTATATTTGAGTTTTCCAGATCATGTAAATGGCGTCCATGTAATTCTTTCTGCCTCCAGTTTTCTATTTTTTTATTCTGAGCGTCGATTTTACTGTCAAATAGGATACTTTTATCTTTTAGTTTTAGAGGTGTGAATTTGTTATCCATTTCTGTTACTGCTTTATGTATTTGACTACTATTGGCTTTGTCAAAAAAGAATAAACGTAAATTATTAATTTGTGATTGCCATAAACTATTTAAATCTATAAGACCCCTACCTCCTCTTTGTCTCTGAATTATTATTATTATTATTATTATTATTATTATTATTATTATTATTATTATTATTATTTCATCATATCCTGTAGCATTCGTATTTTTTAAAGATAAAATAATTTTATAAATATCTATATTATTGAGTGGGGTTAAAAACAAACTTTTAGGATTGGAGGGGATATTGTAACAGTATGTTCTTTCAGACGCTAAGGAATTTTTTAATTTTTAAGATTCAAAAAACGCTTCTTAACGCAACAACGACGAAGACTACTGGTAAGCCATTTATTCTGATATTTTTTGTTTGAAATTTTTACTATATTTTGGGGAAACATAAATTATAAAAAAGAATTATAGTATCATAAAAAATATTAAATGCCCTTTCTGTATCATTTTCGATATAAATTTCATTGAAAGATAAAGCTGACATTGCATCCAAAATTTTTTTTATGTTGTCCCTTCCATAATCTCTTCTTTCTTCAAACCAAAATTTATAATCATGTTTTATTTCATTCTTAATTTTTACCTCAAACTTAATAACTTGAGCAGTTTCGTGATCAGATAAAGCTAAATAGTAAAGATTTGAGTCAACATTGGTTTCTAAATTACTTACTATTAAATCCAGACATGCTTCTTTTCTTGTCGGTTTAGTTATATGGTTTTTAAAATTGTGATTGTTCAGTATTGATATTAATTGATTCGACAATTTTGTCTTTTTCATAATGTCAATATTCCAATCTCCACAAATAACTATCTGTTTTTTTAAATTCATATTATATTTGTTTATGATTAATTCCAATTCTCGAAAAAACATATTAACATTTGATCCTGGCGTTCTATATATACAAATTACTATAAGATTATATTGTGATAATTCTATGGCACATGCTTCAAATTCATATATAATATTAGGGACGTGAATTGGCAAGAAATCAAGATTATTTTTTAATAATATACAGGAACCTCCTCTTTTTACATTAGGACGCGAAAAATAATTTGCTAATTTATAGTTTTTAATTCTAAAATTTGACTCATGTCCTTTCTTTAAGAATGTTTCGGTCAAACATATAATATCTATAGCACCTATTTTATTTTCAAGCTCACTTAATGCAATTTCAATAAAATCTTGTTTGTGTAAGGCACCAGCTATATTTTGATGCAGAATAATTAAGCTATTGTGTTGAGAAACGAAAAAAATCTGTAGCATTAGTTTGCGTTTTTGTATTTTTATTAATTTTATTTTTCTTATTTGATCAAACAGGTAAGGTATTGTTCCTTTTTGTGGTTTTTTTAGTTCTATATTTTTATTGCATGTATTGCGGTTTTTAATTTGTTGTGAACTTTTATTAAAATAAAATGGAATTGTACCTTTTTTCGGCAATATTTTTTTATTATTTTTATCCTTATTATTATTTTTTAATGTTATGTTTTTTTAGAGTAAAAAATTTAAGGGTTTATTTATGTAAGTATTTTTGTAATGAATGTAATCAATTTCCACACTTATTTTAAAACAGCCATGACATAAGATCTTCGAAATTATATAATATTTGTTTATTGTAACTAGGAGATTCAATATATTTACAATTCATAAAATTTTGCACAATTAACTTTATGTTATTATTTAACAAATTTTCATTTAAGCGCAGATTACAATTTACATTTAATACAAAAACGTGATATTTTTTTAACTTGTGCAATGCATGACATAACTCTGAAAAGATAATGTAAGGATTTTTGTCGTTTGAACCAACTGCTAATACAATAATATCCTCATTACACAAATTTTGCAATATATTATCGCAACTACTAAGGACCTGTTCACAGGTCGCATATGGTTTTACCCATGATGATATGGTATAGATATCGTTTTCTATTTGGCTTCAATAATTTCTCAATTTTGTTGAAAATCCTTGCACTTGTTCATCACCGAGAATTATAAGTTTAGCCTTGTTCATTTCTTTGTTATTGGTCTTGTTAGAAATTTTACATTTTTTGCAAGTTGACTGCGCCTCCAATATCTCGTTGTGAAAAGTACATACTTTATCATTATTATTTTCCACATTCGTATCTGACACAATCTTTGCTAGATCCAACTCTTAGTTATTGTTTTCAGTAAGTCTTTGGTTACATATTGTTTTTGCTACTGGCGTTTGAAAAAGTCTTTTTGGCATGCTGACATAACTTTTGTTATTTGTAATAGGAAAATAGCAAGAAGATCTCGGTATTTGATTTATTACATGTCTGTGCCGTGGTGTTGAAAAGAACTTATTTGCAACATTACTTTGTATCTTGGCTAATTGTAATGGAGATTTATACGATTGTGTGTTAGTACCATAATGATCCTCAATAATTTTTTTTAGTTTACTGTTTTCAGCCTTTATATTTGAAGTTCCTTTTTTAAGTCTTCTACTTGTTGCTTAAGATCGTCTAAGAGATACTCGTCCATTTCCGATTTTGTGAAATTTTTAGAAGTCGTGATCTGAACTGAACGGACAAAGGATTCTTGAGGAATTTGAATCATAATTTTTTCGAAGTTTTCTAATTGTTACGTTTTCCATTTATAATTAATATTTATAAATTATTACTTATAAAAAAAAAGGAAGAAAAAAAAAATATATAGAAAATTAAAAAAAAAGAACTTCTGCGGTTCACCGTGGATTTCCTCTCAACGCTCATCGCATTCATAAACTAATTCTCATAGTGATTCCATTACACCAATGCTTATACAACTCGAGCGTTCTAATTATGTTACTTATTGAAATTCTTATAATTCTTCGAAGCAATGTAATTAGGTAGCCATAAAAATCGTAATCATGATATATATTATAAACAAAGTAAATTTATTATTTATAACTGCACAATTTCCTTCTTTCTTTTCACTTTTCTGTTTTAGTAAATAGTGACAAAAGCCTGGAGAGAATGTTAACAGTATCGTGCTGTTATGTGCCAGAAAAGTAGGCATAGATCTCACCGAACGCGACATCGTGAGCGCAGAGCGTATGGGTCCTCGACGTTCCGTGGCGGCCGACGGCGAGCGTATGCGACCGCGTCCCATCGTGGTGCGGATGACGCGCCGCTCACTGCGCGACGACCTGCTACGAGCAGCGCGCGTGAGGCGCAGTGTTGTTACGTCCGGCGTCATTGATGGCGAGCCGCGACGTTATTACATTAATGAGCGGCTCACATACGGTATAATTTCGCTCTCTCGGCCCCCTTGGGGGGAGAGGGGAGACGGTTTCAGGGCGTAGCCCTCTGTCCGTGGGGTTCTTCCTCCGCCCATCAATATGGGCGTGTCCTCGGGGCGGGCAAATATTAAGCCCAGGCATTGTGTCCTTTGAGGGACAGGGTTTAAAAGGAAGTCGGGAGGGAGAGCTATGTGCTACAAGGGCGGTCAGCCCAGCCGAGTGAGTCTCCTGGTTGCCCAGGAGAGGCCCAGCTTAGACGACCAGCGACCTTAGTAGCAGCTCAGGAATCGGAAGGGAGAGTGGGAGGAATGAGATCCCGGGGGAATCTGCGGGCGTCCGGTGGACGGGAGTGCCACGGTGCGATGTCTCGGATGTGTAGGTGATCCGAGACATCAGCACGATGGAAGGCTCGGGCGGTCAGCTGCACGATGTGGTCTTCAATGCTCTCGATACGGAGGTCACGCTGTATAGTGGCGTTCCTCACGTATCGAGGGGCTTGGACGATGCGTCGAAGGGCCACGGATTGCACTGTCTGCAGTGACCGCCGTTGACCCTCGCGGGTGAGCGCATACCAGGCTGGGGACGCGTATGTCAGGTGGGGCCTGACATACGTTTTGTAAAGTCCCAGCTTGGTGCGGAGCGGCAACCGGGATCTCAGGACGGGATGGAGGAGGGCCATTGCAGCTCTCGCTGCGTTCCTGGCCTTGGTCACCTGAGAGGTCATCGAGAGTTGTCTCTCAATGTCGACTCCCAGGTAAGTGACCTTTCGGGACCATTTGATCTGTTCTCCCTGGAGGACCAACGGAGGAGGCAGCGCTGTGCGGTACCCAAACGAGATCGCCTGGGTTTTGGCCACGTTCAGCGTAAGCCTCCACTCCGCTAGCCAGTCCGGCAGCAGATCAAGGGCCCGCTGGAGTTTCAACGCCGCATGCGTGGCGTTGAGGGACTTCGCCAGGAGCGCAACGTCGTCGGCGTAGAGCGCCAACATGGTGTCCTGGTGCTTGGGGATGTCGTCAGTGTAGGCCGCGTAAAGGGTTGGCGACAATGTGCTACCCTGGGGGACACCAGCTGCAATGGGGTGGGATGCGGACAGGGAGTTCTCCACCCTTACCCGGAAGGACCGGCCGCGGAGGAACTCGGCCAGGATCCTCACGAGGTGAAAGGGTGTGCCCAACTGGACCATCTTGTATAACAGCCCGGGGTGCCACACCCTGTCGAACGCCTTGCACACATCCAAGAAGGCCGCGACTGCTCTTTCCTTCTTGTTGTGTGCTTCGGTGAGGTAGTGGATCACTCGGGCCAGCTGCAGTGTGGTCGAGTGTCCACTGCGGAATCCAAACTGCTCGGCGCGCGGTTGGAAGTGCGCTTGAAGGAGAGGCAGCAGCAGCTTCTCGAACAGCTTGGATAAGGCGTTCAGTAGGGTGATGGGGCGGTAGCCCTCGGGTCTGCGCCGGTCTTTGCCCGGCTTGGGTAGCATCACTACCAGCCCTTCCTTCCATGCCTGGGGGTAATAACCGACACGCAGGATGGCGTTGAAGAGCCTGGTGAGTGATGTTATGGTCTTCTTCGACAGATGGCGAAGCGCCAAGTTGGGCACACCGTCTATCCCCGGAGCTTTGCGAGGCTTTAGCGATAGTATCGCCTTCCTCACGCTCGACGGGGAGAAGAAAGGTGGAGGGGGTATCGGGATGGGTGGGTTTAGGAGATACTCCCTGACGGTTGCCTCCAGCCGCGAGTGGGACTCCGGTCGCAGGCTGGGGTTAGGCGTGAACTGACTCTCCAGGTGGTTTGCCAGTATGTCGGCCCTGCCTTGAGAGTCATAACGCAGAGAGCCGTCAGGGTGGTAGAGCGGTCTGATGGGGGGTGGCTTCTTAGTGAGCTGCCTACACAGCTTTGAAAGTGAGGTTTGATTCTCACTGGCTCGTTGGATCTTCTCATCCCAACTGCCCGCATAGGACGTCGCGAGCGCAGCGCGGATTTGCTCCACCAAGTCATTGAGTTTCGACTTGGTGGCAGGCTCGCGAGTCTGTTGCCACTCAGTGCGCGTCTTCCTCTTGCGCGCAATGAGGTTGGCAATATGTTTTGGCGTTGGGGGAAGTCGTAGAGGGGGCGCTGTAGCGGTGGCTTCCCTAAGCGAGGTCTGGATAGCCGCTGTGATCGACGCCTCTAGTCTATCGACACTCGGCGGATCTAACAGCGGCTCCTCGCGTAACGGGGTCAATTTGGTGGAGAGGGCTTCAAATTTAGGCCAGCAGATCAGGCCCCTGCGTGGGGGGCGTCCAGTGGCTGCTGACGTTCCCCGTAAGGACAGCAGTACGGGGAGGTGGTCAGACCCGTAAGCGTCGAGCAACGTCTCCGCTGGTTCGAGGAACACCGAATTGGCTTCCAACCCCTTGTGCACGACCAAGTCGATCGTGGATCCAGGGAGGGAGCCGTCGTAGGTGTGGTGGGTGGGTTCGTCAGGCCCCTCCACCACGTATCCACGTTTTTCGGCGTCCTCAAAGAGTTTCTTCTCATTTCGGCAGGGCTTGTTGCATCGCCATGCCGGGTGTTTGGCGTTCCAGTCCCCTGCCGCGATGGAGGGGGTGGTGCCCTCTAAGACCTTGTGTACTTCACTTAGTCTTAGTGTGGAGCGAGGGGGTCGGTAGATGGCAAACAGCCTTACAGGCTGCCTGCCAATGGCGACCTCAACCCCTAGGGACAGGAACGTCTGGGTGGCCAGGTCGGGAATCAATGAATGCGGGAGGTTGCGCCGGATAGCGATGAGAAGCCCTCTCCATGTGTGCTCCGGGTTGTCCCTACGCAGGACTATGTAACCAGGGAGGTTCACTACGTCAGGGGGCCCTAAGTGCGTCTCATTGATGAGGGCCAATGTTTTGTTGGCTAAGAAGGAGTCTGAGGAAATGTACTCGACTTCTCAGCCCGTGGACGTTCCAGTACATGATGCGCAGCTTATCCATTTTTAAGCAAGCGCATCATGCCCTGGAGTACGACCTCAACAGGGTCTCGTTCCTCCTTCAGGGCGACCAGAACGTCCTTGAGGACATCGATGGCCCTGTCGAGGGTCGTACTGGAGTCGGAAGATCTATGCGCCGAGCGGCTCACACCACACAATCGTTACCTTTTATTTAGGGCGAAAGAGGAAGGCAACAAGAAAGGCTGGCGTTTTGTGTGGACGAGGGGGGGGGGGGTACTTAACCTTTGTTGTAAAGTGCAATTTTAGTCATTTTTCATTGTTTACTTTAATCATCAATGACGAATTACTTGTACCATTAACACTTCATACTATGGTCGTATGTAGTTGTTTTGTTTATTTTATGAGTGGTGTTAAAGCCTCACATTTTAGGCTAATATTAATATAATAAATAAGTTTAAAATAATATATAAAATACGTGCAAAAAATGTAATGTCACTAAAACATGTTACGATTCATCCTGAATCGCGCTAGTGAAGTTTTTTTAACTTAATCTTTATATATATCATAGGCGGCTCATTCCTGAATTGCGCAAGCGTTGTGTTCACAGGAAGCATATATAAGGGTCGCCCTGTTTACATTCTATAACTTTTCGGATTGTATGCTCGCACGGTACGGACGTGTCGCTGTATCAGTACGAATCCCCTTCACTTTTGTCCTTGCA